>JAWQFJ010000755.1:139784-152284 GCA_034096865.1 Theodoxus fluviatilis | reverse complement strand
GAAAAAGGGGAAGCTTAATCACTTCTTTCGAAGCAATAATTAAACGCTGGTTTTTCTCTCGATTTGGGGGTCCATGTTTTGTCTTAATACTTACTCACAATCTTTTCCAAGTCATTTACTTGCCAAACATGAGTTTTCATGCTGCAGTGGCAAACTTGAGAGATAATCATTTCCTGTCATATTGTTTTTCCATCTGTGTTGACTCTGTAGTTGCTCATGCCAAGTGTTGACGTTTTTCCATCTCTGTGTTGACTCTGTAGTTACTCATGCCAAGTGTTGACGTTTTTCCATCCCTGTGTTGACTCTGTAGTTACTCATGCCAAGTGTTGACGTTTTTCCATCTCTGTGTTGACTCTGTAGTTGCTCATGCCAAGTGTTGACGTTTTTCCATCCCTGTGTTGACTTTGTAGTTACTCATGCCAACTGTTGGAATATCAAACACTCCCTTTGAGTTAGATCTCGGTCCTCTGAGCTGCCAGTAACCTCATTGCAAAAGCCACATATTGAAATGGCAAGCAAGTGACTTCATTGTGCAGACTTGGTATTCCAGGCCAGCGACAGTCGAGCGGGGGCATTCATACATGCATTCAAACGCCGGTTTTCATCCCTCTCTTAAACAACTGGAAACAGAGCTAGCCAAAGTGCGATGGTGAAGGGCGCAACAAGATACAATTGTAAATAATATACACTACAAGAAGGAGCCAGACTCTTGATATCATTGGAAAGCTGTCAAGCACCAGGGGGAGGGGGAGGGGAGGGGGAGGGGAGGGGGAGGGGGGGGGGGGGGGAGGAAATCAACCTCAACGAAGCTATAGCCTTTTGCTTCTGAAGGTCCTGGCACGAGATAATTGTTTTTAATATATATCGTATGCTAAAAAAAGTTTTACTACAAAATGTGTCGGGGTTCTCCCAGTGTACCCATCTATCGTCAGCTCTCAACGCTCCCACCCAAAAAGTCCGCTTGCCATCCCTCCCTATCCCATCCCCCCCCTATCCCATTCCCCTTTGTCCCAGTCCCAGTGCATTTTGTAAGTAGGTGTAGGTGTATTTGAATGAAGAGTTTAGAAAGTGAGACAATGCTTGCCGTCCCAAGTTGCTCGTGTCCCAAGTTCCTATGGAACGCTGTAAGCAATAGCCTGCTACTGCCTGTGGTAGTGAAGCGAGTCCACTTTTTGTTAGGAGCCTATTGGTTTGAACTGAAGTGTTTGAAAACAACGCACATCATGCGAAATGAATCAAAGGTAAGACCACGTTCATATCACCTTGAATAATGCCATATTGAGTCACTCTGCAGGGCATTCTGCTGGCAACAAAGAATACAAGAGCAAAGTGACGAATGTACATGTTCTGCGGCAACTACATGGTGTTCAGATGTACAGCATGATACATTGTGGTAATATCATTGCTCGACACTTGGGTTCTCTAGGGTTGTAATACTATTCAGATTAGAGTTTGTAGCCTGTACAAACGAGACAATCAGCTGAACCGTATTGGCTCTGTCGCAAAGATTAGATACGACCAAAATGTTTTCAGGTGAACATCTGTTTTGGCGAAATGTCTTTGTCTGCTTGGGAAGAGCAATAAAAGAAATATTCAGTCAGAGACCAGTAAACCAGACTACCACATGCAAAGTTCATATCGCAAACTTACTTTTTAGTTCACCTGCCTTCCTTGGGGAGATCATGAATAGCCTTATGCAAATATGAGAGAGAGAGAAAGAGAGAGAGAGAGAGACAGAGAGAGAGACACAGAGAGAGAGAGAGAGAGAGAGAGAGAGAGAGAGAGAGAGAGATTTTCAAAATATAAAAAGCCGATGACCTATTTTGAATAATTGGGCCATAAACCTCACCCTCTGATTAAAAAAAAGTCGTAACGACTACCAAATTTCTACTACCCGTGTATCTGTGGGCGCGAGTGCAAGCAATATGTTGTGGTCTGGTCGTGTCTAAACTGGACGTATTTCATTCATCTTGGGTTACCGGGCTTGTCTTTTTTTAAAAATAGATGTAGCTTTGTATGATAAGCGTTGATTAACCAAGAAGCGTGTTAGAGAAACTAGCATTGCTCGTCAACCGTCATGACAAAATGTTCACCTGCAAAGTAGTGGTTACGATGTTGACGTAGGAAGATCGACGGAATGTAGAGTTATGTTTCCAAACTTTAAGGCTGTTACATGTGTTTAATTGATTGAATCCTTGAGTGTCTGATAAGATTATTGAAGAATTTCTTGGTAATTGTGACCAACTTCTACATCAAAGATTTGCCCCAGTATATCATGGCTCAGCATGGTGTACACATTTTGGAAATAAAATTCAGCTAATTGATGACATTGCATGCGTTTCACAATTTCTGCACATTTGAGAAGTTGTTCAGAATTGGCAACAGCAACACACTGCACTGCATGGAACTACTTTTTTTTTAATGAACGATTTGTAAATTTGCTGCGGCTGCTCATGATGCATCTAACCTTTTGATGTCTTTTAGTTTTACCTCAGCAAACCATGTGAAGATTTTATGCAAATTCGCACAATTTAAAACATGATTTTTATTGTATGCAATATTTTATTCAAGCCAAAATGTGGGACCATGTGAAAGTTGTTTTCCTTGATTCATGATCCGACACAAACATCTCCGACAAAACAAAACAAGACGTGACTCAGCTGTGAAAAATGTATGTGTTGCATTTGACACCAGGTGTGACATGCTTTTAATGCTGTGGGAGAAGCAGTGAAATCGACAATACCAAACTTGACCAGAACAAGGTCTGGGACAGACATTAATTTTGTTGCCCATAGTTTACCATAGTCCAATTGCAATGGGCCTCTTGAGCCACGACTTGGCACTATTGTCTGCATAGTTCAGTGCCAGCTGTAGCAACGCACAGGACTGCCACGATCCCAGCATGACACTCTAGCAGTTCAGTTTCCACTGCGACATCTTATCAGTAATTCAGTGTGTGTGTGTGTGTGTGTGTGTGCCTGTGCATGAGAGCAAACATGTGTGTGTCCTGTGTTTCCTTTTCCTAATCTTTCATCTCCTTCTTAATCTTCCACTTCTCTGCACTTTTGTCATTTGTAGAAAATGACTGGATGTACCTCACATGAACCCACAACTCTGCTCATACATATACATCATTTCTTGTGAGGGTCTGCTGACCTGAACAATAAAGTTCAAATCTTCTTGTTAGTCTTTTTCTCTTTCTTCTCAGTATTCTTTCTCTTCTCAGTCCTCCTCCTCCTCCTCCTCCTCCTCCTTTTCAGCAACTTTTCACACACTGTTGCAATGAACCAATAAAACACAAACACTAAAAACATCTATCAATACACCACTTCTTAAAAAAAGTAGATTTTATTGTGCATCAGGTCTCCATCACTTCTTATTTACATCCATGACATCAGCACTTGTCATCTGCTCGCTAAAAACATACAGCTACACAGTCATGAATACAACTACAGTCATCACATCTTTTAAAATCATAGTGACACGATTCACAATCATTTCAGTCGTGTGGCTTTGTAGACAAGAGTATGTACACACTATACAAACCCATGTACAAGCCAAGGCAGCTACGGGCCTGGGTAAGCCAGTACACGGTGCACACATGAAAGTCCTGAGTACTCCCTCTCTCCAATTACACAGTACACGTGAAATGAATGCTAGTCCTAAGAACCCCGTACGGTTCGAATGATTTTCTCCAGCATGTCCCACTGCTCCTTGGTCACCTCCGTCAGTCCAGTAAACATTCCTGCAGATCCAGGGTACTCCCCTCCATTCAGTCTCACCACCTACAAAGGACAGCAGACCATAATGAAGGACATCATTGATGCAAGCCTGACTGGGACTCCACCACAAAAACTGCAGTGTCGACCTTCCATAACCAAAAGAAAGGAATGCATTGCTTTGTGAAGGCTGCATACTTCTGGGACCAGAGATGGCCAGGAAAAAGGAGAATGTAGCAGGTTTTGCCACAGAAGTATACTGCTCCATTTTGAAAGTTGTCTCCATCACTGTCAAAACAAGCTGCACTGATGCAGTGACTGTGGGTTAGATGAGCTTTTGTTCTGTATTTTCCTTGCACATACAAAGTAAATCCATGTTTCCCACTAGTGAGGGACTGTAGACATGGATTGATCAACTAGCTCTCTAAATGACAACACTTCAAATATTTCTCAACCAAAAAACTGATGACATTTCTTCCTCAAGTACAAACCCATTCCAGTATAGTACCTCATAGTTATGCACCACTGCCACTGTAAACAGAAGAAGAAGAAGAAGAAGAAGAAGAAGAAGAAGAAGAAGAAGAAGAAGAAGAAGAAGAAGAAGAAGAAGAAGAAGAAGAAGGAGGAGGAGGAGGAGGAGGAGGAGGAGGAGGAGGAGGAGGAGGAGGAGGAGGAAGAAGAAGAAGAAGAAGAAGAAGAAGAAGAATGAGGAGGAGGAGGAGGAGGAGGAGGAGGAGGAGGAGGGAGGAGGGAGGAGAGAGGAGGAGGGAGGAGGAGGGAGGAGGAAGGAGGAGGAGGGAGGAGGAGGAGGAGGAGGAGGAGGAGGAGGAGGAGGAGAGGAAGAGGAGAAGGAGAAGGAGAAGGAGAAGGAGAAGGAGAAGGAGAAGAAGAAGAAGAAGAAGAAGAAGAAGAAGAAGAAGAAGAAGAGGAGGAGGAGGAGGAGAAAGACAGAGGAGGAGGAGAAGGGGAGAATGATAGAGGAGGAGGGGAGAAAGAGGAGGAAGAGAAAGAGGAGGAGAAGGAGAAAGAGGAGGAAGAGAAAGAGGAGGAGAAGGAGAAAGAGGTGGAGGAGGAGGAAGGGGGAGGGGGAGGAGAATATTCCAACTCCTCAGCCACTGCTAGAAACACTTTTGTACATGGTCTTCTATGCAAACAATGATTATATATATTGGAGAGTAGAGAGACTACTACTACTACTACTACTACTACTACTACTACTACTACTACTACCACTACTACTACTACTACTACTACTACTTCTGCTACTTTACTACCCTATTCTACTATTCTGATCTTGATGTGATGACAACACTTCAAAATCCCCTGAGCCACTAAAAGTCTCAAAGCCATCCATCAAAAGAGGAATCACAGAGGCAGCCTACCTGTCCAGAGATCCAGCTTGCATAGTCACTGAGGAGATAGCAAGCAAGGTTGGCAATTTCTTGAGTGTGACCTATCCTGCCAGCAGGGATTCTCTTGAGAAACTTCCCCATGAACTTGCCGGTTGGGTCCAATCGAGAAAATGCCCCCTGAAAAGAGATGGTCTATGAGTGTGACAGTTTCTGATATGCTTATCAGAAGACCTTTACTAAGCAGTTACAGCATTTGACCTGCAGTTGCTTCCGGCTGATAGGTGCAGTGTTTGAAGCTGCACAGATCCCTGAGTGGCAAGATGACTCACCCACATTGCCTCTCCTACCAGGGAGTAAAATCAGCCACTGGGTGGTTCTATGTGGCAACTGGATTGAAATTTTCCCAAAAATAATTTCCTCAAAAAAGGATAACAATAAAGATCCTCCTCCTCCTCCTCCTCCTCCTCCTCCTCCTCCTCCTCCTCCTCCTCCTCCTCCTCCTCCTCCTCCTCCTCCTCCTCCTCCTCCTCCTCTCCTCCTCCTCCTCCTCCTCCTCCTCCTCCTCCTCCTCCTCCTCCTCCTCCTCCTCCTCCTCCTCCTCCTCCTCCTCCTCCTCCTCCTCCTCATCATCATCATCGTGGTCATCATTAATATTATCATCAATATAATCATCATCAGTAATATTATCATCAATATCACCACCTCCACCACCACCACCTCCACCACCACCACCACCACCACCACCACCACCACCACCACCACCACCACCACCACCACCACCATCATCATCATCATCATGGTCATTCCAAGAGTCTATCACATTCCTTTAAGTCCACACACTTTCACACTGAGGCACAAACTTGTTAGTTGGGTCCAGACAAGAAAATGCCCCCTGTAAAGACACTGTCTATGACAACTTGTGATATTTTTCTGTCCAATAAAAAATCTAGTTTGCTCAACCAGATGACATTTACTGAGAAATTTAATAGCATTTCAATAGTCATGTTTCAATTTCCCTCATTCCATACACTTTGAAATAGAAACTTCTGGTGTCTTCAGACAAGGAGAAATGTTGTCAACAGAGAAAAATTACTGCAGCCTGCTGCTGAGAATGAGAGACTGAGGGTTAATGGACCACATGGCATCCAAGCAATACAAAGTCTCCTCTGCAAATACAGCCAGGAGGCTGAATTGTTGGATGATCAGACTTCCTACATAGACCATTTACTTATGATTCATTTCAAGTCAGTAAATATAGAGAGAGAGCTTAGTAAAACTTTTTTTTTTTTTTTTAATTTATTTATTTGTAATATATCATAATTATTACACAAAACATCATTCTCAACATCATTTTTCTGACTATGTCTTCACGTAATTTTAGTTACATCCACCTTCTCAATCTTCCCGTCATCACATCATAGCCGTATCATAGTATTATATTGTCATTGATATCATTATTATTACCATCCCAACTCCAATAATCATTCATCCTATCATATTATAAATAAATACATAAATACATAAATAAATACATAATACATAAAAATACATGAACACATGGACGAATGAGGGAACAAACAATCAAATGAACGCATGAATAAGTAAATAAATAAATAAATAAATAAATAAATAAATAAATAAATAAATAAATAAATAAATAAATAAATAAATAAATGAATAAATAAATAAATAAAATAAACCAACCAACCAACCAACCAACCAAAAAACAAACAAACAAACAACCCAACAAATAAATAAATACATAAATACATAAATAATTAAATACATTTAAAATATAATTTAATCATCATAACACATCATAGTAATAGCAGTATCATTACGACCTTGAAGCCTACTGCCTGCCTCTCTCTCTCTCTCTCTCTCTCTCTCTCTCTCTCTCTCTCTCTCTCTCTCTCTCTCTCTCTCTCTCTGGTCTATTTTTATGTACAGAATGAAATTTCCACTTAAACAGCCAGAACACACACACACACACACACACACACACACACACACACACACACACACACACACACACACACTCCTACATGCACCCCCCTGCACGCACACACCTACACGCACACACCTACCCGCACACACTTGTTCAGAAGGTATCTCTAGTGGCAATGCTATTACCCAATCATCCAGAAAGGCAGCGCTCCCTTAGGCTCAACTGGTGTGCAAATATCGCCCATAGTGGAGTAGTCGATTCCGACTTCTTCTTCATGCTGATACACATTTTTCCAATCAAAATTATATGATCTATTATTTTCATTTCTTGACTTCTAATGTCTTTTCTTCGTAGGCCAAATATCACGTCTAGAACTGTTAGCCTTATGTTATGTGATGTTAATCTTAAGATATCTCCCTCCACCAAATTCCAAAATGTTCTAACGGATGGACATTCAAAGAAAAAATGCTCCACATAATCAATTTCGTTAGGACATAGCGAACATTTGTTATTAGCTTTCACTTTCATTTTAGCAAGAACGATATTTGTTGGGTAAATATTATGCAGTAGTTTCCATTGTAGCTCTCTCAGTCTGGTTTCTCTAGTTGACACAATCGGCTTCATCCACGTGTTCTTTGACACGATAACATCATATTTCCTTTTCCAAAACCCATGTGCACAAGGTGTGCTTTCCTTATCCTTCTGCAGCAAATTTCGGAAATGTCTTGCTTTGAAGCCTCGAACATCTACTCCGTTGAACATCAGAGCGCCGCTGGGTTTTGCGTAACTATTGGTATGTAACGTCTGCAACCACTGTGAAGGCATGGCATTTCTTAAGGCATTGTGCTCAAAAAGTGTCCTGCCCTTATCTCCCACTACAAGCCTTATTTCTTCAAAGGTTAGTAATCTCTTTTCAACTTTGTTTACTACCTGTTCAATCCTCTGAATTCCTTTCTCTTCCCATGAACAGAAGTGCAGAAGTGTACCCCTGTATTTTATCATGTCGTTATACCACAATCTTTGGTGTAAAATATCTTCATTTTTCACCTCAGCTAGTGTCACCACTTTTTTAAGTGTCAGCCACGTTATTACTACTTCCCTCCAGAAGCGACTCCTGATTTTTTTCAGACACTTGATATTCGAAGGCTTTGTATTCACATTGAATATACCGCATCCTTGAGTAGTTTGGGAGAGGTACCAAAAGGGAATTTGGGCCCACTGTTCATCTACTGCCGACATAATTTTCGGAACCCATTGTAGATAGAACGTCTTCTGCATGTCCATCACATTTAACACCTTCAAACCACCCTTGGAGAAGTCTGCCTCCATTACGGCTCTCTTTACCTTCTCAAAAGCTTTCGTGTTGTTAGTGCGTCTTTTCCAGATAAAACGATAGAAAGTTGTATTTAGTTCTTTAATCACTTTCTCATGTAAGCCTATAGACTGCATTATAAAGATGAACTGGCTTACTAACAGAGACTTAACTATTAACACTTTTCCTCTTACACTTAGGTCTCTTTTTTCCCACTGTTTTATACATTTCTTTACATTATCTAGCCTTTTTGTCCAGTTTTTGTCTATGTCTACGGCTCTTCTGGTACTAGAAAAGTAAACCCCAAGGATTTTGATCTCTGTAACACAGTTGACGCTCAGTCTTTCCTCTTTCTGCACGCCTATTGCCATTACTTTTGTTTTGCCTTTGTTTAAACGAAGGCCAGAAAACTTTGAAAAGTCTTCCAGAATTTGGAAAACATTTTCAATGTCGTGACCTGTCCTTACGCATAAAGTGATGTCATCTGCATACTGTTGGCTTTTGATCGTCACTTTCCCTCCTTGATTCGAAGGTACTTCAATTCCCTGCACGTTGCTGCTTCTTATTTTTATTGCCAGGATTTCCGATGCAAGGATGTAGCTTAGAGGGGAGAAAGGGCATCCCTGTCTAATGCCACATGTCACCGGAAATGGCTCCGATATCCACCCCCCTTGGTTAATACTACTGACAGAATTTGATATGAGCACCGATACCCATTTTTGAAAATCCGGACCAAACCCAAATGTGTCCAATGCCTCCTGGAGCAAGTGCTTTGACACCGAATCAAAGGCCTTCGAGAAGTCCAAGGACAGTAGGTATCCCGATTCCTCCCTGGTTTGTACATATTCTATTACATCCTCTATAGTTCTTAGTGCAGTTGCTATATTCCTTCCCTTTAGATACCCTACTTGTTCAGGACTGATTAATTTATCAATGACTCCACCCATCCGCTGAGCCAGAATTTTAGCTAATATCTTATAGTCAGTGTTCAGAAGTGTTACTGGACGCCAGTTGTCCAGTTCATCCCGGGGTAGATCTGAACTTTTGTGTAATAGAGTGATAATGCCCTGCCTTTGGGTGTATGGAAGTTCCCCTTTCACGAATGCCTCGTTATAAGTGTCTGTAAGTATTTGTTTCAGTTTGTTCCAGAAAAACTTTATGAACTCAGTTGTTAAACCATCGCTACCTGGCGATGTTCCATTTTTCAAAGATTTGGTAGCAGTGCCTGCTTCCTCTGTCGTGATGCCACCTTCGCAAAGGATTCTTTCGTTTTCGTCTAGTTTTGCAAAATCTGACTCCCCCAGAAAGTTGTTAATAGCTTCCTTAATATTTTCTTTTTTCACCATAGTGGTTTGATTATACAGCCTACTATAGTAATTTACTAGTTCCTTCATTATTTTCCTTTGGTTTGAGATGATTTTGCAATTTTCCACCTTTAAATGACTAATGACATTCTTTCTCTTTCTACTGCTTTCTAAGTTCAGGAAATATTTCGTATTTTTTTCACCCTCTTCAATCCATTTAATTCTCGCACGAGTTTGTGCTCCTCTTGCTTTAGTAATTGACAACAATTCGAATTTTTGTTTAATCTTGGTCATTTCCTTTACTAACTCAGGATTGCAATCATTTGCCAATTCTTGTTCTATGTTATCCAATCTATTTCTCATACCACTAATGTCATTTCTTCTGCGTTGCGCCCAATGTTGACCATAGACGATGCAGTATTCTTTAATATTTATTTTTAACATCTCCCATTTGTCGCTCTGTTTGTCATACTGTGTATTTCGTATCCCCTCATCAATTAACCGGTTAATACCACCGACAAGTATTGGATCCTTCAATAACATATTATTAAATTTCCATGTACCCGGGCCTCTGGTAAACCCTGGTTTTCGTATGTCTAATAGGACTCCTCGATGATCGGTATTAGGCAGAGTTGTAATTTCACAAGCCACACATTTTTCGACCAGTTCTTCACTCGCAAAACAGTAGTCCAGACGTCTTGCAATGAAAGGACTAACACGACTCCAGGTATAACTCTTCTCAGTCTCATGACGAAGTCTCCACACATCAGTCAACATCAACCCATTCACTAAATGACGAAGAGCATTCACTTCCCGGGAACAATGTGGTTTTCCCGAAACAATATCAAGTTCATTATCCATTACTGTATTGAAGTCCCCCAAGAGAATAAGGCTGTTGCAGTCGTATTTTGTTAGGAGCTGTGAAAGCTTACTAAAGAAAAGTGTCTTTTCTCTTCCATTATTTGGAGCGTAAACATTGCAAATGATACAATTGATTTCTTCTGACTTTACTGAAAGAATGATAATTCTGTTTTCTTTATGAATAACCTCAACAGCCAGGGGGGTGTTTTTAGCAAATAAGATCATCTCACCTCTGCTGTTGCCTGTTCCCTGCACATACACGAGCTGACCACCCCATTCCTTTTCCCACTGTTGAGAGTCGCTCGGTGTAACGTGGGTTTCTTGTAGACACACAATGTCGCACTTTAGTGTTCTTATTTCATTAAACAAAGAGAGTCTTTTGAAACGATTTTTTAGCCCTCTGGCATTCACAGTTAGAATCTTAACAGAGCTTAGTAAAACTAAGATGAGAGGTAATGTCTGGGTTCTGGGCAAGTGGTTACAGCGCTTGCCCAGTGTTGCTTGTGGCTAGCAGTAGTGGGTTTCAAAGCTGCAATAATGGATGGATGGATGGACAGTGTTTTACGGCCTATCAGCCTTGTAGGCTATATCAGGCCATTACGCACGAAAATCACTAGAACAGTTTAGAGTAAACGCTAATCTGAAGTCACGGTGTCCCTAGTTATTCGCCTCTTACGAATCGCGTAGGCGCGGTGGGTCATTTCTTACCCCGAACCCACTAGAGTGGCATCGTTCGGCAAAATGTTTCACCTGCATTGCCTCTCCTACCAAGGAGTAAACCAGTGACTCGGCACTGCACAGTGGTGACCAGGAGTGACATTCTCCAATTATAAATTTCCTCAGAAAAAGAGGATGAAATAAAAATTATCCTTATTAAGAAAAGGTTTTGTTCGATGGAGACATCACCTTTGTTTCGATGGGTCCAGGAGCGATGCAGTTGAAGCGGAAACCATAACGACCCCACTCTGCAGCCAGAGACCTGTGGGCATCATTGTCATCATCTTTGTCATCATCACCATCATTACTATCATCATCATCTCCATCGTCGTTGTCGTCATAATCACCTTCACCACCACCACCAATACCACTACCATCACCTGTCACTTCGATGCAAAGTCAAGAACACACACTAAAAAACACACAGACAACAATTGAAGACGTAAAACTTCTTGCAGTTGCATAGAATTATTGGTCTCAATTAAAGTCAACTTTCCTCTTTTCATTAATTTACAACATCCTATAAATGTTAATTACTACCACAAACACAAAAATAGTGAAAATAACAAGTATGAAATAACAGAAATACAACGTGAACAAAAAATTACATAAAATAAATTAAGTGAAATAGAGTATTAAAGAAAAAAGAAATAAGATAAATAAATAAAAATAATAAAATAGAATAAAGTTGTTTTTAAGCATGTTTCCCTTGTAAAAACAGAACAGAGAGACGAGAAATGGATACTCTTTCGGAGTGAATTCACAGCTCACAGAGCACTTACTAATCCTGAGTCTGTTATCACTTGTTGTGCAGCTGTTCCATACAATACATCCAACTCACCCAATCCAATTTTTACATTCACATTCATATTACAAAACTCATCTTTCACACAACACATATAATTCACACAACTCACATTTTACTCACCACTACCAATTCACACAAACCACTTTCAACACAATACATCCAATTCTCAGAAATCACATTTCACCCACCATCACTCACTCAATTCTCAAAAATCTTTCACTCACCACTACCCAATTCACTTAACTTACTTTTCTATTCACACAACCCATTTATAACTCACCACTACCCGATTCACACCACTTACATCCCAATTCACACAACTTTCTCCCCAATTCACACAACTTACTTCCCAATTCACACAACCCATTTTTAACTCACCATCACCCAATGCACTTAACTTACTTCCCAATTCACACAATCCATTTTTAACTCACTACCACCCAATTTCCACAACTTACTTCCCAATTCACACAACCCAT
>JAWQFJ010000755.1:127284-137284 GCA_034096865.1 Theodoxus fluviatilis | reverse complement strand
GGAATATGAGAAGAAGCAAGACCTGATTAAACTTTTGTGATTAAACTACAGATTCATAAGAAAACCTCCACCAACCTTTGCCAGCCTCAATCAGTCTCTTGCCAATTTCAAGAGTCACAAAGGCGGTGCCATTCAAAACAATGTCCACCACAGTTTTGAAGCCTTTGGGAGACAGTCTCTCTGTAGGGCTAATGAAGTTGCCAGCAGCATTGTTGATGACAATGTTGGGGAGACCAAACTCCTTCTCAAACTTGTCCACAGCCTCCTTGATGTTCTCTGGGCTCCGCACATCTGCTCTGATGGGCAGGACCTGGCAGCACAAGGAATCATTACTGAGCGGAATGGAAAATCTTGACAGGGCAGAGTACAATTAGGGCTGGATTGTGTGTTGAAATATGGCACAATACAAAATATCCTCTGGTGGACTCAGCCACAATACCTTAAATGGTTATCATATTTAATGTTTAAAAATAATATGTTCAAAGGAGACACCCAGTGTTAAATAGAGGGATGCAAAGAGAGTTAAATCAGTGGAGGCTTGGATGGATGGAGGGAGGGATTTTTACGGCCTTTCAGCCTTTGTAGGCTATGTAAGGCCATTAAGCATGAACAGCATTTGAATAGTGTGGAGTAACTGCAAATCAAGTTATGATGTCCCTATTTATTTGACTCTTGCCATCGCAAAGGGAGACACATAGGGAGACGCAGTGGGTCTATTCTGACCCCCGACCCACACAGGGCAGAGGAGGCTTAGAGAAAGTGGGTACCTGATTGAAAGATTTTAACTCAGTACAACCTAATGCACATTGTGAAACAAGAAGGGCAAAGCCCATACAACTCACATGCTTGATCTTGACCTTTATATGACCTTGACCTTAACGTGACCTTCAAGGTCAAGGTCAAACAACTAAACCTAGCAATGACATCATACACTAACCCATTATGACCTACAGCTTGTGATGAAAACAGCTTCCAAAAACCTGAGGTTTTTTCTGGAAAAAACACGAAGTCGACAACACTCATTAAAAATTTATATCTTCACGTCTACACTTCCTAGAAACAAGAAGCACACCACTGTCAAATGCGATGTCTGCTTAGCATCCGGTCTGAAAGGGAGATGTTAACGCATGGGTAGCATCCGGTCATAATGGGCTAAGAAATGCTTTACACATTTTTCCTATCAAAATACATGTGGCCTTGACCCAAGGTCAAGGTCATCCAAGGTCATGCAACACAAAACTGTTAATTCAAGACATAGGAAACACAATGGTGCTTATTGGCACTTTCTACCATGAGATATGGTCACTTTTAGTGGTTCACTACCCCATTTTGGTCACATTTCATAAGGGTCAAAGTGACCTTGCCCTCTATGATATGTGACCAACTGTGTCTCATGATGAAAGTATAACATGTGCCCCACATAATTATTAATTTGAAACAGTTATCTTCCATAGTTCAGGGTCAAGGTCACTTCAAAATATGTATACAATCCAACTTTGAAGAGCTCCTGTGACCTTGAAGCAAGGTCAATCAAACAGGTATCAAAAGATAGGTATTACTTTGCCCTATAAACCAAATATAGGTCAGGTATCTAACCTCAAAAACTTCAGAGAAAATTGGAAATATGTGAAAAATGGCTGTTTTTTAAACATTTACGGCCCCTGCGACCTTGACCTTGAAGCAAGGTCAAGTCACTGTGTACGTTTTTGTACGCCTTGTCATCCTACACCATCATGCCAAATTGGGTGTTGATAGACTTAATAGTCTCAGAGAAAAATCCAACGTTAAAGTTTTTTACGGACGCCCGGACGCCCGGACGCCCAGGCGGACGACATGGGTGACCTAGTATGAAAGTATAACATGTGTACTATAATGTTATGAAGTCTGGAAGAGTTATCTTCCATAGTTCAGGGTCAAGGTCACTTCAAAATATGTATACAATCCAACTTTAAAGAGCTCCTGTGACCTTGACCTTGAAGCAAGGTCAATCAAACTGGTATCAAAAGATAGGGATTACTTTGCCCTATATAGCATATATAGGTCAGGTATCCAATCTAAAAAACTTCAGAGAAAATTGGGAAAATGTGAAAAATGGCTGTTTTTTAGACAACATTTACAGCCCCTGCGACCTTGACCTTGAAGCAAGGTCAAGTCACTATGTATGTTTTTTGACGCGTTGTCATCATACACCATCATGCCAATTTGGGTGTTGATAGACTTAATAGT
This sequence comes from Theodoxus fluviatilis, assembly GCA_034096865.1. Lineage (NCBI taxonomy): Eukaryota > Metazoa > Mollusca > Gastropoda > Cycloneritida > Neritidae > Theodoxus > Theodoxus fluviatilis. Next base: position 135,058 of record JAWQFJ010000755.1, on the reverse strand, counting down.
CTCAGAGAAAAATCCAACATTAAAGTTTTTTACAGACGCCCGGACGGACGACACGGGTGAGTACATAGACTCACTTTTGCTTCGCATGCGAGTCAAAAAGCTTCCTAAAACCTGAGCTTTTTTCCAAAAAGAACGCAAGGTCACATTAGTTTATTCAAAAATCTATGTCTCCACTTCTACACATCCTAGTAACATGTAAACACTGTTAGAAAGCTATCACACCACTACATCATCATTGTTGCTCCTAGTACGTCCTTTTTCTTAAAAAATTTCAAACTGTAAAAAAATTGAAAAATGGTTGGAAGGATGGCAGTACTCACTTGCATGGGCTTTAGATTGTAGCTGTAGTGTAGAGGTTTTGGGAATGGAACTGAGGGTTGAGGGACTGCATCTTTTCAGAGATTCTTAGCTACTCTGTATTTCAATTTTTTGGTGCCCATTATTTGAGCCTAAAAGGAACAAGAAGGGCAAAGCCCATACGACTCACATGCTTGACCTTGATCTTTATATGACCTTGACCTTCAGGTGACCTTCAAGGTCAAGGTCAAACAACTAAACCTACCAATGACATCATACACAAAGAAATGCTGTACACATTTTTCCTTCCAAAATACATGTGACCTTGACCCAAGGTCAAGGTCATCCAAGGTCATGCAACACAAAGCTGTTAATTCAAGACATAGGAAGCACAATGGTGCTTATTGGCACTTTCTACCATGAGATATAGTCACTTTTAGTGGTTCACTACCCCATTTTGGTCACATTTCATAAGGGTCAAAGTGACCTTGACCTTGATGATATGTGACCAAATGTGTCTCATGATGAAAGTATAACATGTGCCCCACATAATTATTAAGTTTGAAACAGTTATCTTCCATAGTTCAGGGTCAAGGTCACTTCAAAATATGTATACAATCCAACTTTGAAGAGCTCCTGTGACCTTGACCTTGAAGCAAGGTCAACCAAACTGGTATCAAAAGATAGGGCTTGCTTTGACCTATATACCACTTGTAGCTGAGGTCGCCATTCTCAATAACGTGGGAGAAAATTGGGAAAATGTGAAAAATGACTGAATTTGAGACCACATTTATGGCTCCTGTGACCTTGACCTTGAAGCAAGGTCAAGTCACTATGTATGTTTTTTGAGGCCTTGTCATCATACACCATCATGCCACATTTGGTGTTGATAGACTTAATAGTCTCCGAGAAAAATCCAACGTTTAATTTTTTTACGGACGGACGGACGCCCGGACGCCCGGACGGACGGACGGACGCCCGGACGGACGGACGACACAGCTCAGTACATAGACTCACTTTTGCTTCGCATGTGAGTCAAAAATGAGCATTTCTTATGTAAGAGAAATATGTTATCAAAAGGAATATTATTTTTATTTATGGTAACTGTTAATATTTACACAGTTGCCTCCTGTTTGTGAGGTTTAGAGTTAGGTTTTTTGCCCAAGGTACCAGTGGTAAGAGGGTTAAGTTAAAAAGTGTTTTCAGTGAAAGAAAGTTTGGTTTGTGTGGAATCTTAAAAAGAAGAAACAAACAAAAATTAGGCCGACATACTACTATCTTTTATTTTTGCCATGTTAACTTAACCACCACATTTTTTCCTTGCTAATGTGGAGTGGAGGACAAAAAACAAACAAAACTTTAATCAAACAGCTGATGAAGATCAAGAATCACAGTAAGGGAGGTACCAAGAAAAAGAAGGGTTATTAAAGGAAAGCTTACCTTGTTTCCAGTGAGCCCTGTAATTTCTGTTGCAGATTTCTCCAACACATCTGCACTCCTGTCAAATGAAAAAAAGAAGTTACATTACTGATTGATTACTAGAAACACTCTTTGATCTTTATCTTTCTTTCTTCAGCTGCAGCACTGCCTCCTCTTCTCCATCATCATTTAAACCACTGGTACCAGTGCTTCTAGCTCCCACTCCTGCTCCTTCCATTCCTACCTCTGGTCCCTCACTTGCTCCTTCATCTCCTCCTCGTCTTTTTGTCTGCCCTCCTTTTCCTCCTCCTTCACTCCCCTCCTCTTTGTCCTCCTTCGCCTCTTTGTCTCAGTCTCCTTTTTGTTCTTTTCTTTGTCCTCCTCTTCTTTGTCCTCCTCTTCTTTGTCCTTCTCCTCTTTGTCCTCCTTTACATCATCTTTGTCCTCCTTTACATCATCTTTGTCCTCCTTTACATCATCTTTGTCCTCCTCCTCCTCTTCTTTGTCCTCCTCCTCTTCTTTGTCCTCCTCCTCCTCTTTGTCCTCCTTTACATCATCTTTGTCCTCCTCCTCCTCTTCTTTGTCCTCCTCCTCCTCTTCTTTGTCCTCCTCCTCCTCTTCTTTGTCCTCCTCCTCTTCTTTGTCCTCCTCCTCCTCTTTGTCCTCCTCCTCCTCTTCTTTGTCCTCCTCCTCTTCTTTGTCCTCCTCCTCTTCTTTGTCCTCCTCCTCCTCTTTGTCCTCCTCCTCCTCTTCTTTGTCCTCCTCCTCCTCTTCTTTGTCCTCCTCCTCCTCTTCTTTGTCCTCCTCCTCTTCTTTGTCCTCCTCCTCCTCTTTGTCCTCCTCCTCCTCTTCTTTGTCCTCCTCCTCCTCTTTGTCCTCCTTTACATCATCTTTGTCCTCCTCCTCCTCTTCTTTGTCCTCCTCCTCCTCTTCTTTGTCCTCCTCCTCCTCTTTGTCCTCCTTTACATCATCTTTGTCCTCCTCCTCCTCTTTGTCCTCCTTTACATCATCTTTGTCCTCCTCCTCCTCTTTGTCCTCCTTTACATCATCTTTGTCCTCCTCCTCCTCTTCTTTGTCCTCCTCCTCTTCTTTGTCCTCCTCCTCCTCTTTGTCCTCCTTTACATCATCTTTGTCCTCCTCCTCCTCTTCTTTGTCCTCCTCCTCTTCTTTGTCCTCCTCCTCCTCTTTGTCCTCCTTTACATCATCTTTGTCCTCCTCCTCCTCTTCTTTGTCCTCCTCCTCTTCTTTGTCCTCCTCCTCCTCTTCTTTGTCCTCCTCCTCTTCTTTGTCCTCCTCCTCCTCTTCTTTGTCCTTCTCCTCTTTGTCCTCCTTTACATCATCTTTGTCCTCCTTTACATCATCTTTGTCCTCCTCCTCCTCTTCTTTGTCCTCCTCCTCTTCTTTGTCCTCCTCCTCCTCTTTGTCCTCCTTTACATCATCTTTGTCCTCCTCCTCCTCTTCTTTGTCCTCCTCCTCTTCTTTGTCCTCCTCCTCCTCTTTGTCCTCCTTTACATCATCTTTGTCCTCCTCCTCCTCTTCTTTGTCCTCCTCCTCTTCTTTGTCCTCCTCCTCCTCTTCTTTGTCCTCCTCCTCTTCTTTGTCCTCCTCCTCTTCTTTGTCCTCCTCCTCTTCTTTGTCCTCCTCCTCTTCTTTGTCCTCCTCCTCCTCTTCTTTGTCCTCCTCCTCTTCTTTGTCCTCCTCCTCTTCTTTGTCCTCCTCCTCCTCTTCTTTGTCCTCCTCCTCTTCTTTGTCCTCCTCCTCCTCTTTGTCCCTCTTTTCCTCCTCTTTGTCCTCCTCCTTCTCTTTATCCATTTTCTTCTCTTCATTGTCCTCCTCCTCCTCTTTTTCTACCAGCATTACCATCTACCTACTGCAGCCAAGATCTTCCCCCTCTCTCACCATCACCCTCAACCAATCTCTCCCTCTCTCATCATGACCCTCAACTAATCTCTCCCTCTCCCCCAGCAAGTGGTCAGGGCTTCCAACAGCAGTGCCAGTACCACAAGAACAGTCCTCAGAGCAACTGCCACCGCTGTTGTGTCAATAGTGAATGCAACTGTAGCCCCATTCTCCCCTGATGTGGCTTTGAGATGGCAATGAAATCTACCTTCACCCCATTTGTCTTCATCAGTGCTTTGCATTCAGATGCCAGTAAAAGTATGGCTCAATGGTCAGGGGAATAAAACATGGATTTGAAACTATCACCTCCCTCCACACTCACACAGAATTTACTCTCATTCTTTCTGCTTTTGTGTCTAGGGGTATCACTAGTGGAAGGCGGGATAATTATTTCACTCACTCTCGTCTCACTCTCGCATGACGTGACACAATGTTCATCAAAGATTTTCTTTAATCAGAATTAAACATGAGAGAAATCAAATTCAATGCAATATGAATAAAAATATCAATCAATTCTGTCAGTCTACTATCTGTGACTGAAAAGGTAGAGGGTTAATTCCACTGACCCGAAACCAAAATTGACACAAATTACTCACAAGTTCGAGCAGATGGGTGAAGACTGTTCTCGAATCTCCATCGACGAAAACTTCTGCCCAAAATCGATATCCACTCAGGAATGGGCATTCACAAGCACACTCTCTCTCAAGGCACTACCTCGAGACGAGAGGAACAGGCCATAAGCACGGCGGGCTCACACACTTGCCTGAACAAACACGAGTTTTCCAAGTGCATTCACGATGAACTTTCCAGGCGACAAACTTGGCTTCAGAGTCTGGCGAAAGCTTGATCTTTATTCAGGGAAGACGCTGTTCTTCTTGGCACAACCTTTCAGATGGTCAGGGGAGGAATTGAAGAAGTTTTAAAGTGTAGACCCCTCGTCCCACACGGAGTTACTCGAAATACGTCCGTTCACGTTGATATCCTCAGAGTCAACTGATAAGAAAATCTTCAATCTTCCGGACTGAAGAGTTACTCACAGCGCATGCGCCACCATCCCTAACCAATCAAATCATGGTTGTATCATCAGTAATTTTGTGAACAACTGGTTCAAGCCGGTCTCAAATTGCAAAGCTTAGGCTTGTTCCCGCCAAAACATAGACACGGCGAATGCTTCAAACAATATAAAAAATTGAATAATAGTTGAACCATAACAGAAACCTACATATTAGGTCTATGTAAAAACCAAGCTCTCTACCTTTCCTCTGGCATTCATGGCAATTTCATACTGTGATTACTCAGATGATCTTCCAGTGAGCAACAAACCGCACACCAGAACAGAGGGATGTAAAAGACTACTTTGGGACAAGCCTGACATAAATCCAAACTGACATTGTTTAAACCCTTACCGACAGTTTTACACACACACACACACACACACACACACACACACACACACACACACACACACACACACACACACACACAAACACACACACACACACACAGAGAAAAAGTTTACCAAATTCATTCAATTTCTCTTTTCCTTTCAAATTTTCTGCAATATGTACTGTTAAAAATTCTGGGCATGCTTCATTGTGCATAGCACTTTACTTTATAAATTCAAGAAAATTCAAACACATGGCATATTCTTTTACTGGAAATTGCAGCTGTGACATCCACATTACACTTCTTCATAATAAGATGTAAAGAAATATATATTATTTGCTTGTTCCTCTGCAACTGTGCAAATACATTCTTATATTTTTCTTCCTTGCACCTGATTAAGCCATTTTTGCAGAAAATTTGCAAATCTCTCTTTTACCTTGTATCTTTGTTTTATTCATTTATCTTGTCTTGTCTTCAATAGTGAGTAGCAAGTGGGCCTCTGAGATTTAGTAGTTAGTGCGCTTGAGCTGTGTTGCTTGCAGCTAGTGGATGCGGCATTTAATTAAAGCTGCACGGTTCCCAGAGTTGCATCCTTGAGCAAGGTGCATAACTCTCATTGCTTCTCCCCACCCAGGAGCAAGGTGCATAACTCTCATTGCTTCTCCCCACCCAGGAGCAAGGTGCATAACTCTCATTGCTTCTCCCCACCCAGGGGTAACACTGGGCACCTGGAGCAGTGATGGCAGGCTGCAGTGCGATTAACCCCTTGTATGCGGTCATGAGCCAGTATTAGGTCGGGACCCTCCCCAGGAAATGGAGTTGGTGCTGGCACTGGATTGTGTGAGTCTCAAATATCTGTCCCTGTTTGTTGCCGGGTGCCAGGGAAGGATTGATCAAGCTGCCCAGTGGTCAGGGGGTAAAGTGCGAAACGGTTTGAGACCCAGACATGGGTGATGCGTTGCTATATAAAACCACATCTTCACCTTTCACCTTTTAAATGAACCTCATGTTGGTTGCTTTATCAATAAAAAAGAATAACTACAGAGAAAGCTCTGCAGCAAGCTACCTGCTGGTGATGGCAACCTGGGCACCAAGCTGGGACAACATGGTGGCCATGCCTTTGCCCAGACCTGTGCCACCACCTGTGATGAAGGCCGCCTTGCCCTTGAAGGTGTCTGGAGGCAGCATGGGGGTCTCCAAGACAGGGAAGTGCTTGGCCTGGGGCCCCATCTCACTACTGTACTGTCGCCGTGGTAACCAACAAATGGCAGCCACTTGCCGGGAGCCCTTGCATAACTGTCAGAGCAGGAAAAAAGGCAGGAATGATGGCAAGCATGTGGCAGGTTCTCCACACTGTGCGGCTAAGAAGAAGATGGGGAAAAAAGTAGCTATGGCTAATGTAACAAGAGAAAAAAATGGGGGATTGGTAGATCAGCCTGAACCCTTTTATGCGGGTCTTGTTAGAAGGGGCCAGATTGAACGTAAACCACTCTTTCTTTCACTGAAAATGGTTTTTATAACTTAAAATGTGGATTTTCTGAGTGGTCATTGGGCAGGAAAGATGGGGCAGCATGCAATTTGTTAACAATCTATTTCTTTTTCTTTTCTTTTTTTTGGGGGGTGTCCCAAAAAAGTTTATGGTTGGCATAAAAAACAACAGAGTTGGTCAGGTTACAGCAACCATACCTACTTGTGTATGTGTGTGTTTGTGTGCCTAATCATATTCATAGGGAAAAAACTGCATGTAACTAGAGATAGGGTTGGTGGAGTTGGGAGAGTGATATGCAAAGTATTCATGCATTTTCAGGAGATGGGATTGGAAGGAGATTAATACAATAAGTTTCTTTTTTGGACAAAAAGAATAGTAATACAGTTGGCAAGGTGGAAACTTTACTTTATTCCATACATTGCACTATATTTTAGCAAATGCATATGACGTTCTTTTTACGAAGCTATCATAGCTGTCCAGCAACTTGTGTCGTGTTTTTCTTGTCACACTCACATGTCGGCCTAATTCAGTAATTGTAATCATTCTCATATTTCATATTCGGTTGTGTCTGGGTAGTTCATCCCTTACAAACTGCAAACAATACAATTTTAAACTCTCTGTCACACTGTGATATTGTCCTCCCTCACCACTGCTCACCAACGTACAGAAGGCGTTGTTTCAGTCACTGAGTGAACTGTGATTTAATTATTATTTTGAACCCGTTTCGCTTCAACACTGTGGACTCCGTCTGCAAAGGTTACCAAGCCCTTTACAAACGCATAAAAACGAAACAACAATAGCTGCGTCTTTTTCTTACGCTCTCAGTGTGACTCAGTATTGCAAGACACATGATCACGTTCGGGGGGACATATTCACCTTAGATGACCCCAACCTCACGGCTCTTCGTATCGTCGACATGCTAGCAGACATTTTGAACAGAGCGGCGGTCATGTGACCAAACACAAGAAGGGAGGTATTTGTTTACATTGTATTTTTCGTTGATAATGATATAAACTGAAACAAATATTCTGAATCATATATTTAAAAAAATTTAAAGCTATAACTATATCACCAATTCAAAATGAGCTCAAAAAATGTATGAGTTATGTAATTAAAAAAACAAAGATAACTTGCCCCCGCTGGTCAATCTTTTGTGCTGAAAACCAATAAACTCGAGTCAGGGGCACTCGCAGCAAAGATTATATATAGTCTTTGCTCTCAGTGACTCGGGAAGGACACCACCAAAGCTACAGACATGCTGAGGTTGCTGCGGCAGGTAGTCGG
>JAWQFJ010000755.1:114784-122284 GCA_034096865.1 Theodoxus fluviatilis | reverse complement strand
GTCAGACTTTCTGCATTGTGTTGCAATTTTGATTGTTGGAAGGTTTTCCTTGTCTCCCCCCCACCCCCCACCCCCACCCCCAAACCCCACCCCCACCCTCAACAGACTCAAATAATGCAACATGCATCATCAGTAATCATTCTTCCTAAGTTATCACAAGGCGTCAGCTACCCCAGCGATTTTATTTTCTGATGACATATATGACCATACATTACAAAACAAGGCTAAATTTGTTTTTGTATGACAAAATAGGGGCAGGGTTAAGGTGTGTGTGCATATATGTGTGTGTGCATATGTGCATATATGTGTGTGTGTGTATGTGTGTGTGTGTGCATATGTGTGTGTGTGTGTGTGTGTGTGTGTGCATATATGTATGTGTGTATGTGTGTGTGTGTGTGCATATGCGTGTGTGTGAATATGTATGTGTGTGCATATGTGTGTGAGTGCGTGTGTGTGTGCATATGTGTGTGTGTGTGTGTGTGTCTGTGTGTGTGTGTGCATGTGTGCATGTGTGTGTGTTTGTGTGTGTGTGCGTGTGTGTGTGTGCATGCATATGTGTGTGTGTGAGTGTGTGTGCATGTGTGTTTGTGTGTGTGTGCATATGTGTGTGTGTGTGTGTTCATGTGCATTCATGCATGTTTGAGAGAGAGAGAGGGAGAGAGAATGTGAAAGTCCCATCATTCAAGGAGCTTGTTTTCATTCCTTGGGAATGTTTGTTGAGGCTATGGGTGTTTTTGTTAGGTGTAGAATCTCAAGAGAATCTCAAGGGCTAGGAGTTGTCAATCTTTCTCACTCACTAGCCATCAAGGCGAGCCACTTGCCTAACAAACGCGCCATATGGCTATTGATTTTCTCTGCAAGAAGGGATAACTCTTCCTTCTCTGACTGCAAGTGCTTTAGCACAGTATGAATTACCTCCCTTGTCTTTGCTTATTATTTTTATAGTACAGTGACAATCACTTGTTTCCCTTGTATTTTCCAGGCATCATCTGGGGGGATTTTCTCCCCAAATTATTGGTTGACTGTCATGAAAGAAACAAAAATCATCAGATGTGATATGTTTTTGGAATAGAGCAGTTGATTTCTATTTTCAGGTCCTCAAAAATGAAATCCCGAAGATGCATGGGCTGCAGATCTCCACCAAGGTTCCCGAGACCAAGTAATGGCAGGAGATTGTGCGTCTGACTCAGGATCTCCACTCCACTCCTTCCATTTAAAGTGGACTGTGCTCCTCCTTCCCACGGTCTTGCAGTGCCCTTTGACCTGTGGCATGCTGTTCCAACCCTCCAGAGAGAAAAAAAATCCACCAAAATGTTGCACAGGCAAGGTGTTTTTCACTTTGATATAAGATTTTTTTTCTGACATGAAATGTATGAGACCTTGTTTACTTATTTTCACTCAAATTATTTTTTAGATGTCTGCCATTTTGTTTGTTGCCTGTCAGTTTGCTGTGAGACATGCATCAAAGCACTTTGTCCTTTCAGTCAGGTTGAAAGAATTACAAAGGCAAAATGCAGGTGAAGATTCTGGGCCCTGTAGTGGATGGCATCTGTAAGCCATGGTAGTGAGCTGTGAAATGAAAGACATCTTGAACCATTCTCTTCCATGATTTGGCCCTCTTGTGTTTCTTTTCCAAAATCGCTTTTTTCATTTCAGACATGTTGAAGAAGTTACAAAGGCAAAATGCAGGTTTAAAAATCAGGGCTTCGTAATGGATGGCATATGTGAGCCAGGGTGGTGCTCTATGAAGTGAAAGGAGACCTTTACCATTCTCCTCCGTGATTTTTCCCTCCTGGGTTCCCTCTCCCTCTGGTGTGAGAATTCAGCACACGTCAGGTGCTGCTTTTGTTGCAGGGCATTAACGAATTATGGGATTTTAATGTAACTTGCACTACTAATGAGAAATGACAGATTTGAGCAGTGTACATGTATATCATTATTGTATGTGTGCTTGTTTGTTGAGGTGTGCATCACCAGTGTACATACAAAGATCTGCCCTGATTCATGTTGTTTGTTGTCATGAAAGGGTGCATGACACAGATATACTCTGTTGTCTACCTGTGCTTGGATTTGCTAAATACTGGTAATGACCAACAAAGAAAAAAAATCTGCTATACTTCTACACCCAAGGATTGTCCTTCTTACCCTTTGTGCAGTTTTGTTGCCCTATGGCCATACATTGTGTGCTGGGTGAAGAAAAGATGCAATGTTTTTCTTGAGGAACCTTTTCAAGAAGGAATACATAGGCTGCCATTAAAATATGAACAATTGCACTCGAACAGGAATAAGAATGAAATAGAGTTCCTTCATCAACTACTTCTTCAGATAGTTGCTGCACATTCTAAACAACAGGGAATGAAAGAAAACAATTTTCTTGTCTTTTTCTCGTTACTGTAGTCCAGAATCTTGTCAAGTATCTGTAGAAACTTGATTGGTACACATCAGCCTGATTCCTCTCTCTCTCTCTCTCTCTCTCTCTCTCTCTCTCTCTCTCTCTCTCTCTCTCTCTCTCTCTCTCTCCCTCCCATGGGACTTCACCACACTTGTTGTGAACCTGGTGAAATACACCCCACAGGAACCACCTTCTGTTTTTCCCCTTTTGATATCTGCTTCAGTTGAGCAGTAAAGTGGTTTTGAGTGTGGAAGCTGTGGTTTAGCGGTTTGATGTGTTGGGATGTTACCAAGCTTCCATCAAAGTGTGCAGTTTTGTTCATTAGCAGGTTTTCACGAGTATGTTTCTTGTTCTACATCTGGGCTTGTGTGGAATGACACTCCACAACTGGTATTGAGCTCTTAGCGCTCGCTTCAAAACTATGAATGCCATCACTGGAGGCTAATGGTGTTGGGTTTGCCTCTGGAAGTGGCTACTAAACAGCTTGCCTCATGTAGAAGGCATTACTGTTATTATTGAAAGGACTGTAGTTCCAGCTTTGGAGAATAATTTCTTGAGTTGTGATTGCATATTGTTGAGAGTTCTAGGCAACTGATTATGCATGGAAAGTTATGGTCTGAGAATGACATCACCTTAATGTTTGGGTTTGTTGTTATGTTTGTTTTTATCTAATAGAATCTTTTATTTCTATCTGTCACTGCCTCTGTTTCGAACTTTTTTTCTGCTTCATAGTGTTTCTGCATGTCTCCCTCTGTCTGTGTATCTATCTGTCTCTGTCTCTGTCTCTCTCTGTCTGTCTTTCTGTCTCTGCCCCCCCCCCCCCTCCCTCTTCTCCCTCTCCCTCTCCCTCCCTCTCTCTCTCTCTCTCTCTCTCTCTCTCTCTCTCTCTCTCTCTCTCTCTCTCTCTCATAAATAAGATGGAGATTAATTGTTTCTTTTTTTCAGTGAATGAATTGGAAAGGTGTGAAACATGAGCTGTCAGTCGATCGAATGTACATGTATGTGAATGCAGATTTACTGCTGCTGATCTCTTTCACCAGCTACTATACACAATAAAATGATGGTGTGGGATTCTTCTGACAGTGTTTGTTTATTATTCACGGAGATTATGCACACCATCAGCCACCTAGCTATGTACATATGAATGTATTATTTCACAGGGACAGCTTGATATTGCTGGAACAGCGTGGCGATTCGCTACATCTTTAATTTCAATGAGGATAACAACCTCAGACAGTGTCTAAATGGTAAAAGTGTGCAGAACAAGTAAGATTCGTTGTAACTCAGCAGTCTACATGTTTCATCCAATAAGAAAAGAGTGAAAGTGCTAGCCAATCGGCTGCAAGACTGTCTACGAGAAGGCTTGCTATAACGTAACTACATGTGGGCCGTCCTTGTGCCGGAGAACCCACTGTGAGTTGGGGGTCAGAATAGACCTACCGCATATCCCTATGCAATTCGTAAGAGGCGAATGAATAGGGACATCTTACTTAGAAATGTTCTAGTATTTTCGTGCTTAATGGCCTTGCATAGCCTATAAAGGCTGATAGGCCATAAAACTCACTCCGTCCATCCATTCTGCCAGAGACGACCTGGATGGATGGATGAAATTTGACAATTTGTCTGCCTTTGTAGGCGATGTAAGGCCATTGATTACGCCAACCACTGGTGCTGTTTGGAATATATGAGCAAGACTCCATTCCACACCCACCCCCCACCCCCAACCCCACATTCCTTGTTCACTTTAATACATCCCACAGGTGGACATAGTGGGCTTGTTACCTCCTACCCCTGAAGGGGACGAGTGCGATAACATAGTCTTCTCTTTCTCTTTTCATTATTCACTTAATTCAATTTTCTTTATGTCTAATCTGGACTTCTTTCTTCCTCTCGCTGTTTTTTTTTTCCCAAGTCGAGTTTTGTAGGCTGATTTCCTCCCCTTTTCTGGTCCAAACTCTGCCTTTTTATCCGCCATAAGAACGAATCCTCTCAGAGATTGTATATTCTGGGAGCTGCCTGGTGCCAATAGTGCGAATTCTACTGAAAAAGACCCCATGTTTTTTCGGCTGCTGACAGGGTGGGATGGGGAAATCATTTAACACTTGTAACTTCCTTCTCTACTTTCTCTTCTTCCCTCTCTCCTCCTTCTGCTCCTTTTGTTCCTCCTCCTCCTCCTCCTCCTCTTCCTCCTCCTCCTCCTCCTCCTTTTCCTCCTCCTCCTCCTCCTCCTCCTCCTCCTCCTCCTCCTCCTCCTCCTCCTCCTCCTCCTCCTCCTCCTCCTCCTCCTCCTCCTCCTCCTCCTCCTTCTCCTCCTCCACCATTATCCTCCTCCTCCTCCACCATTTTCCTCCTCCTCCTCCTCCTCCTCCTCCTCCTCCTCCTCCTCCTCCTCCTCCTCCTCCTCCTCCTCCTCCTCCTCCACCTCCTCCTCCTCCTCCTCCTCCTCCTCCTCCTCCACCACCACCACCATTTCCTCCTCCTCCTCCTCCTCCTCCTCCTCCTCCTCCTCCTCCTCCTCCTCCTCCTCCTCCTCCTCCTCCTCCTCCTCCTCCTCCTCCTCCTCCTCCTCCTCCTCCTTCTCCTCCTCCTCCACCATTATCCTCCTCCTCCTCCACCATTTTCCTCCTCCTCCTCCTCCTCCTCCTCCTCCTCCTCCTCCTCCTCCTCCTCCTCCTCCTCCTCCTCCTCCTCCTCCTCCTCCTCCTCCTCCTCCCCCCCCCCCCTTCCTCCTACTCCACCACCACCACCACCACCTCCTTCTTCTTGTTTATATGCTGATGTAGAAATTGTTAATGCACTAATAATACATTGACACATCATTGAACGTGTGCTGAAGCTGTTGCATGGACACCAAGACTGCCATCCCCAAACAACGATTGATGGGAGCGACCGAAGGGTTCGTGAAATTGTTGGATGCGAACTGCCTTGACGTCATAGTCCTCTATGAAATGGCGATCTATTTGCACTCTGAAAAAAGTAATAATTATGGGGTGAGCAGTTTCCTGCCGGTGATAAGTGGGGTAAAGCGTCTTTCCGTGTACTATCTTGCCACTCGAACAGGAAACGACTTGTATTACCATGGGACAGAGTGCCAAGTAACACGCGACACCCACGATACCTAGGATGAACCTCTCTGGTTTAGCGCCCATGTACGGAGAATCGACTTATGTAAGTTCCAGGCGAGACGTGAATTATAGCTAGTCCTTGGCGGGTTTGTAGGGAGAAAAACGCCTCCCTAGCAACAGAGATATGCGATTATAGGCTGGCGCTCGGAAACCCCTGGTTCTCTTCTCACCCATCACGTGGCTGTTGCCACGTTAGTAGCGAGAAGCATGTTTTTGAAAGGTGGTGCTTGGAACAAAGTCAACGAGTCTTGTTAGCCTCGAAACTGTCCAGCTATCCAGGCGCTCTGACCGGCTTTTTACGAGTACTCGATTCTTTTACCCTGGACCGAAGAATTTTCAGTCGAAATTTTGCCGACCACGTGTCCAGTAGGCCTATTAACAGAGAACTTGTTTATTGCGTTGTTTTGTTTCATTCATGCTAACTTTATTAGGGGCGATGATGTGCAGACTTCAAAGAGACGTCATATTAATGCTGAAATGGTCGTTGTCACCAACATTCGGCGACACTGTAGGCCTACGCGAGTTTCAAATCTCGGCATTTCTCGCGAGAACGGACATTTATAAACGTCGTTTAGCTTAAGATTACACCCGAATCACGCGGACCGTTAAGGTGCATGGAGTACAGTATCCCCGAGCAAGTTGTTTGTCAAAAACGCAGATACATTAACGCGGCCGGATCTTAGCATAACTCCACGGCGTGCGAGTCACATGACTGTAAGGCCGAGATTTCAAAACTCGGGTACAGTACGTGTCGCCGAATGTTGGTGACAACGACTCTATCAGCCATATTAATGGCTATTATTTTGGGGACTCTCGACGATCTGAGAAGGCTGTTTACGTTCGACGGGGTGAATTTGCGGTATTGAATTTCTCGTGTTGAATGACTTGAGGCATAAGCTTGAATACTAACTACTGTCGCTAAAGACAATTAACGCAAGCTTTGATTGCGACTTGAAAGGAATGATGCACCATCTGTGCAAAGGACACTGCTCGTAAACATTTTTTTCTGTTTTCTTTCACAGAGCACATCAGGATTGATTATAGTACCGATATAGTAACAACGTAGCTCCTTTGAAAGTGCAGATGGCAGAGGGGAACTGATTTGGTTTTCGTTGCCAACACGATAGGCCTACTGTTTGAATAATTTTAGGTGGGGGCGGGGGGTGTTTCCAAGAAGTCCCAACCGAATGAGTCTTTTCATGACATATATACATCGCGAACTCTCCGTCTGGCAGCTTCAGACTGAAATTATGTGAACGTTCTGGGGAAAAAATATCCGCCATAGGAGGTAGACCTACGCGCAAGCGTGTGTGTGTGGTGTGCGTGGTGTGTTTGTGTGTGTGTGCTTGCGCGCATGCGCGCGCGTGTGTGTATTTGCGTGTATGCGTGTGCTCGTGTGAATGCGTGCACCCGTGTTGTGTGTAGGCTATAACTACCCCTGCAAGCTTTCGTGCCTCCGTGCGTGCGCACGCGCGTGCTTGTTTTTAGGACGATTGGTGACCACAGCTTTGCATTTTGACAAATATTTTCATCAGGGAGATAGCTGAGATCCCTTCGAGACCCAATTCACTAATGTACAACATCTGGGGCTGATAGAGATCCAGATACTGTAAGTAGCTGTGAGCGGTATCAAAGTTCAGGGTTACTTACAGATAGCGGGTATAGATCTACTACTCGTACGACGGAGAAGCACTTCGTCCACCACAAACATAAGGCTTGTTCAGGAGTACGAAGCGCTGCATCAGCGCTTCATGTTGGCAACTGAGCGCTCTATGCCTCTCGTGAACGCCGACAGAATTAGTGCAGCGCTTCGCTTGTTAAAGGGAGATAAATCTTCTGCGCCGCACATTGTGTTGCTAGACGCGAAAGAAAGTAATTTCTTGGCCACAGACATCGTTTATGCACGTTTAAATGTATTGTGCATGAATAAAGTGCACTACTGTGTCATCCTTAATTCCATTACTCGCGCACACAGAGCGCTTA
>JAWQFJ010000755.1:102284-109784 GCA_034096865.1 Theodoxus fluviatilis | reverse complement strand
CACACACGCACACACTTGCTACGTTCAGCACTTGCTATGTTCAAAATTTGATACTTTCAGCACTTGGTATGATCAACATTGCTACGGTTAACACTTGCTACGTTCAGTACTTGTTACTTTCAGTATCAAACAAAGAGGTGGGAGGCCTGTGTCAGACTACGAATTTCCGAAAACAACAGAAGGATGACCAATCGATTCTGACGAAGTTACAAGCAGAGGCTTGCTTTTGGAGAGCAAATTTCTTCCTTATGCCTTTCAACACTCACTACTCACAGCGCTTGCTACTTTCAGCACTTGCTACTTTCAGCACCTGCCATTTCAACATTTGCTACTTTCAACACTTGCTACTTTCAACAGTTGCTACTTTCAACATTTGCTACTTTAAACACTTGCTTCTGTTAACACTTGCTCCTTTTAACACTTGCTACTTTCAACACTTGCTACTTTCAACACTTGCTCTTTTCAACACTTGCTCTTTTCAACACTTGCTACTTTCAACACTTGCTACTTTCTACACTTGCTACTTTCAACACTTGCTCTTTTGAACACTTGCTCTTTTCAACACTTGCTACTTTCAAAACTTGCTTCTTTCTACACTTGCTCCTTTCAACACTTGCTCCTTTCAACACTTGCTACTTTCAACACTTGCTACTTTCTACACTTGCTTGTGTGAACACTTGCCACTTTCAACACTTGCCACTTTTAAAACTTGCCACTTTCAACACTTCCTACTTTCAACACTTGCTACTTTCAATACTTACTACTTTCAACCCTTGCTACTTTCAACACTTGTTTCTTTCAACACATGCTACTTTCAACACTTGCTCCTTTCAACACTTGCTACTTTCAACACTTGCTACTTTCTACACTTGCTTCAGTCAACAGTTGCTACTTTCAACACTTGCTATTTTGAAAACTTGCTATTTTCAACACTTGCTACTTTCAACACTTGCTACTTTCAATACTTACTACTTTCAACACATGCCAATTGCAACTTTTGCTACTTTCAGCACTTGCTACTTTCAACACTTGCCACTTTCAACACTTGCTACTTTCAGCACTTGCTTCTGTCAACCCTTGCTCCTTTTAACACTTGCTACTTTCAACACTTGCTACTTTCAACACTTGCTACTTTCAACACTTGCTACTTTCAACACTAGCTCCTTTCAACACTTGCTACTTTCAACACTTGCTACTTTCTTCACTTGCTTGTGTGAACACTTGCCACTTTCAACACTTGCCACTTTCAGCACTTGCTTTTTTCAACACTTGCTTTTTTCAACACTTGCTACTTTCAACACTTGCTACTTTCAACACTTGCTACATTCAACACTTGCTACTTTCAACACTTGCTACTTTCAACACTTGCTACTTTCAACACTTGCTACTTTCAACACTTGCTTGTGTGAACACTTGCCACTTTCAACACTTGAAACTTTCAACACTTGCTTCTTTCAACACTTGCTACTTTCAACACTTGCTACGTTCAACACTTGCTTCTGTCAACCCTTGCTCCTTTTAACACTTGCTCCTTTTAACACTTGCTTCTTTCAAAACTTGCTACTTTCAACACTTGCTACTTTCAACACTTGCTACTTTCAACACTTGCTACATTCAACACTTGCTACTTTCAACACTTGCTACTTTCAACACTTGCTACTTTCAACACTTGCTTGTGTGAACACTTGCCACTTTCAACACTTGAAACTTTCAACACTTGCTTCTTTCAACACTTGCTACTTTCAACACTTGCTACGTTCAACACTTGCTTCTGTCAACCCTTGCTTCTTTTAACACTTGCTCCTTTTAACACTGTTTTCTTTCAAAACTTGCTATTTTCTACACTTGCTTGCGTGAACACTTGCCACTTTCAACACCTGCCACTTTCAACACTTGCTCCTTTCATACACTTGCTACTTTGAACACTTGCTATTTTCAACACTTGCTACTTTCAACACTTGCTACTTTCAACACTTGCTACTTTCTACACTTGCTTGTGTGAACACTTGCCACTTTCAACACTTGCTACTTTGAACAATTGCTACTTTCAACACTTGCTTCTTTCAACACTTGCTACTTTCAACACAAGACTTGCTACTTTCAACACTTGCTACTTTCTACACTTGCTTGTGTGAACACTTGCCACTTCCAACAATTGCCACTTTCAACACTTGCTTCTTTCAACACATGCTCCTTTCAACACTTGCTACTTTCTACACTTGCTCCTTTCAACACTTGCTTTTTTCAGCATTTGCTACGTTCAACACTTGCTACTTTCAACACTTGCTATTTTCAACACTTGCTACTTTCAACACTTGCTCCTTTCAAGACTTGCTACTTTCAACACTTGCTACTTTCAACACTTGCTACTTTCAATACTTGCTACTTTCAACACTTGCTACTTTCAATACTTGCTACTTTCAATACTTGCTACTTTCAACACTTGCTACTTTCAACACTTGCTACTTTCAACACTTGCTGCTTTCAATACTTGCTACTTTCAACACTTGCTACTTTCAATACTTGCTCCTTTCAACACATGCCAATTACAACTTTTGCTATGTTCAGCGCTGACTACTTTCAACACTTGCTACTTTCTACACTTGCTTCTGTCCACACTTGCTACTTTCAACACTTGCTATTTTCAACACTTGCTACTTTTAACACTTGCTACTTTCAACACTTGCTACTTTCAACACTTGCTACGTTCAACACTTGCTACTTTCAACACATGCCAATTGCAACTTTTGCTACTTTCAGCACTTGCTACTTTCAACACTTGCTACTTTCAACACTTGCTACTTTCAACACTTGCTGCTGTCAACCCTTGCTCCTTTAAACACTTGCTACTTTCAACACTTGCTACTTTCAACACCTGCTACTTTCAACACTTGCTACTTTCAACACTAGCTCCTTTCAACACTTGCTACTTTCAACACTTGCTACTTTCTACACTTGCTTGTGTGAACACTTGCCACTTTCAACACTTGCCACTTTCAACACTTGCTTCATTCAACACTTGCTACTTTCAACACTTGCTACTTTTAACACTTGCTACTTTCAACACTTGCTACTTTAAACACTTGCTACTTTCAACACTTGCTCCTTTCAACACTTGTTACTTTCAACACTTGCTACTTTCAACACTTGCTATTTTCTACACTTGGTTGTGTGAACACTTGCCACTTTCAACAATTGAAACTTTCAACACATGCTTCTTTCAACACTTGCTACTTTCAACACTTGCTACTTTCAACACTTGCTTCTGTCAACCCTTGCTCCTTTTAACACTTGCTCCTTTTAACACTTGCTTCTTTTAAAACTTGCTATCTTTTACACTTGCTTGTGTGAACACTTGCCACTTTCAACACCTGCCACTTTCAACATTTGCTTCTTTCAACACTTACTACTTTCAACACTTGCTACTTTCAACACTTGCTACTTTGAACACTTGCTACTTTCAACACTTGCTCCTTTCAACACTTGCTACTTTCTGCACTTGCTTGTGTGAACACTTGCCACTTTCAACACTTGCTACTTTCAACACTTGCTACTTTCAACACTTGCTACATTCAACACTTGCTACTTTCTACACTTGCTTGTGTGAACACTTGCCACTTTCAACACTTGACACTTTCAACACTTGCTTCTTTCAACACTTGCTCCTTTCAACACTTGCTATTTTCAACACTTGCTACTTTCAACACTTGCTTTTTTCAGCATTTGCGACTTTTAACACTTGCTACTTTCTACACTTGCTACTTTCAACACTTGCTACTTTCAACATTTGCTACTTTCACCACTTGGTCTTTTCAACGCTTGCTACTTTCAACACTTGCTACTTTCAATACTTGCTACTTTCAACACTTGTTACTTTCAACACTTGCTACTTTCAATACTTGCTACTTTCAACACTTGCTACTTTCAATACTTGCTCCTTTCAACACTTGCTCCTTTCAACACTTGCTACTTTCAATACTTGCTACTTTCAACACTTGCTACTTTCAGCACTTGCTACTTTCAATACTTGCTACTTTCAACACTTGCTACTTTCAATACTTGCTCCTTTCAACACATGCCAATTACAACTTTTGCTATGTTCAGCGCTTACTACAGTCAAAGCTCGTTACGTTTAGGCCTCCTGAAACGTGGCAAGTTTTGTTGAAAAGACATAACATTTCTGTGTGACCGGTAAAACGCTAAATGAGAACTGGGATGTGATATAAAAGTATTTAAAGACGAGAGAACAGGCCCAAAAATGAACCTGTGTCAACCGCATAGTAGTCGACAACGATTCAAGGCCACGTGTATTACGCTAGACTGAGTATGTTGATGCGTGTCTTCCCAACTTCCTTCGTAACATTATACTCATAGTGAAATTGTGGTATTTCCTTCAAATTTCAAGCCCCCAACTAGCCAGTTCCCTTGTGACGACAACAGGTTTCTCGCAATAGACTGCACGCATTGCAATGACACAGTGATGTAGAACTGCACAATATATTCATATTTAGGCGTCAGGACATCCTACAACTGACAGATGAAATAGCAGAAGCCACTGAAGTTTCTCGTCGAGCAAGGCTAGTCCGCTATTTGGACATCTTGCTGGACACGAGTTTACCGCTACATCACCCATCTGATTGACTGTTCGACTAAGTGTCCGACGGGCATGAAAAATAGTACATGTATCTATTGGTCGAACACACGACAGAACACTTCCAAGTGCGACATTTCCTATGGAAACGGCGTGTTTGCCAGAACATCGCCACGTTTGGGCACACCCAGAACATTTTTGCCACTTTCAAGTGCGACATTTCCTATGGAAACGGCATGGTTGACAGAACATTGCCACCATTGGGCACGCCGAATACATTCTTGCCACTACCAAGTGCGACATTTCCTATGGAAACAGCAAAGTTACCTGAATTATGTCCACGTGTGAGGAGGCTTTAAGCAATCGCCACGTTCAAGACATCCACGTTGACAACTTGCTACTTTCAACAACTATTCAGATGTAATTTTGATGCGCTCTCCAGTTACAAAACCCCCCACCAAACTGTCCTCAAAATCTAAAAAAAGGTCACGATAGCAGGAAACTAGAAAATGATACTTCTTGCATCAAGAGAGAGAGAGAGACAGAGAGAGAGAGAAATGAAGAGAGAGAAAGAAATGGAGAGGGAGAGAAATGGAGAGAGAGAGAAATGGAGAGAGAGAGAGAGACAGAGAGAGAGAAATGAAGAGAGAGAAAGAAATGGAGAGGGAGAGAAATGGAGAGAGAGAGAAATGGAGAGAGAGAGAGAGAGAGAGAGAGAGAGAGAGAGAGAGAGAGAGAGAGAGAGAGAGAGGGAGAGAGAGAGAGAGAGAGAGAGAGAGAGAGAGAGAGAGAGAGAGAGAGAGAGAGAGAGAGAGAGAGAGAGAGAGCTTTCTGCACTGATGTAACTAGATTAAAGAGGAAACACTGGAATAAGCACGGTTTAGAAGACATCAAATCTACAACGTGAAAAGGCAGTTTTGTATTGCAAAGAAGATGCGTCCTTACTTTAAATTTTTTTTTTGTTTAGTTTTAATTTGCGTTGTTTTTTTGTCAGAAATCAACTGGAAATAAGTTGAAAAGTAGTAGTAATGCAGAGAGACAGAGTAGTGAGACAATTGAAACCATTATCTTAAAAGCAAACAACACAGTTAAATCCCTTCAATAGCTATGTCTCAGTCAGTACAGATAGAAATAGTATCCCTCCAGGTTTACTGGAGGTCCTACAGACTTTATCCCTCCAGGTTTACTGGAGGTCCTACAGACTTTAATAGTCTGTCTGTGTGTCTGTCTGTCCCGTCTCCACGGCTTATATCTCAAAAACTACTGGACGGATTTCCTTGAGATTTTGCACACTGACTGGAAGTGAGGTCCCATTCAATATTATCAAATTTTCAGAATCGAGGTTTGAAAAGAAAGTGACTTTTTACATTTTGGTGTTGCAATGAAAACGATACAACAGACTCCATTTGCAAAATGTGTGACGTCATCATTTGACGTCGAATAACGTGACGTCATTTGCGAGGAGATTTTTGAGAAGGGTGAATAGAATAGAATAGAATAGAATTCTTCGGCTTGCTTAGGCGTCCAGGGCCTATCGCCGATTCTGGTAGTTCTCTGGCTGTATTTTTATTGTTCTTATGGATACTAGCTGGTCTTTTACCAGGCCTAGTCTATAACACTTGTGAGATAAAGAAAAAGAGAGAAAAAAAGGCCTAATTGCTGTGCATCATCTGCGCCAGTGGTTCCTCCAGCTTGAACATATATCCTTGTAGATGCTTGTCCACTCTGTTCTTGAACGAGTTCAGGCTCGGTGCCTCGACTACGCTATTCGGGAGGCTGTTCCACATGTTGATAACTCGCTGGGTGAAGAAATGCTGTCGTAAAGCCGTATTGCATCGGTTTTTCTTGAGCTTGTAGGCGTGACCTCTTGTGACACTATTGTCATCGCAGGAAAACAGATTCTCTCCAATCTGGTACATGCCGTGCGTATACTTGTACACTTCTATTAGGTCACCTCTAGTTCTTCTGTAGCACAGATTAGGGAGCCTCATCTTGACAAGTCTTTGTTCATATGTGAATTTGGAGAACATTGGTGAAGGAGAAAGAAAGATTTTTTACGATGCGGGTCGTTTGTATCCTGGACGTTTTGTACCTAGTCGTTTCGTCTGCAACTCGCACTTACGTTATGGTCGAAGTAGATTGATGTTTACTTCGTCCGCTGAACGCTGTCAAGACTAATGCTCGAATGAATGAAGTATGATTTCATAATTTTTCCGGATTAATACAAATGTATATCAAATACATCAGTTCAATTTAATCGAGTCAATTAATCGAGTACATGTCCACTAGGTGAAAAATGTGTTGAGTGGAACGCAAGTCAGAAAAGTTACACTTGCAGTCTAAACAACAAAATGAATACAGTGTTTGTATTGAAAAATCAGGTCAATCTTTTCGTCGTTTGGTTCCACGACAAGAGTATGAAATCTTGTTTCCAGCGAGATTAGGAGCTTCTGCAAACAGAGGGTGAAAAGGGCAGGATTCTAACGCACTTTAGCCAGGCACTCACGAGCCATGAAAATAGACGCCGACACGTGACCCAGATTCTCGCACTCAGCTGCGCAAAGTTTGTGCTCTGTGTGATTCGGGTGTAATACTGCCAATAAACGTCGTTAAGCTTAAGATTACACCCGAATCACACGGACCGTTAAGGTGCATGGAGTACAGTACCGGTGTGACATCGCCGATGGTAACTTTATCGCGCATGGTTCTGCACATGCGTCAAAACTGAAAGTGACGCGTGTATCGCGCCTTGTTCGAAGGTGATGTGCCGCGAGACTTTAGATTTTGTGTTTTTCGGTCAATGTGTTCATTTATTGACCGAAAAACACAAAATCTAAAGTCTCGCGGCACATCACCTTTGAACAAGGCGCGATACACGCGTCACTTTCGGTTTTGACGCATGCGCAGAA
>JAWQFJ010000755.1:92284-97284 GCA_034096865.1 Theodoxus fluviatilis | reverse complement strand
AATTAACAGCTTTGTGTTGCATGACCTTGGATGACCTTGACCTTGGGTGAAGGTCACATGTATTTTGGTAGGAAAAATGTGTAAAGCATTTCTTAGTGTATGATGTCATTGCTAGGTTTAGTTGTTTGACCTTGACCTTGAAGGTCACCTGAAGGTCAAGGTCATATAAAGGTCAAGGTCAAACATGTGAATCGTATGGGCTTTGCCCTTCTTGTTTAAGAGTTTGTGTATAGGTTATTTCTGGACGAACACTGTCGAACTTGTTTTTTTGTTTGCATACACGAAACACCGTACATGTGCACTCTATGAAGTGTACACTCGAAGTGTATCGAGGCACAACATTTTCGACGAAAATGTTTACAGTTGATCCCGGGTTGCTTGTTTTGGTTGAAAAAGCTCCCGTGCCATTCGAGATGACACCATAGTATGTCCTATCAAGTGAAAAATCTGCTGTGATGTATGTATCGCCAGTCATTTCGTCTATCGTCAAATTCTTCACCGACTCTCGCGCCAGGACCTAGTCATGCTTGTTAGGACTTCCTTCTTGTCAACTGATGATTGACCGTTTCTTAGACGTCTTGCTCGCGCTCGGCTAGCCCTCGAGGCGTGTACCTTGCCTAGTCTTGCTCGCGCTCGGCTAGCCCTCGAGGCGTGTACCTTGCCTAAGACACGCGCGACTGATCTGGTGCAGTGCACTCTTATATGTCCGTCCATGTGACGTCAGGGTGCTTCCGCACTTGCAGGTCAAAGCAGATCACATCGTTTACCTGTGTGGGCCTGGTTCCCACAGAACACATGGAAACAATATGCCTGAACAAGGATATAAATCATTAAACAGGAGAGGCCGAAAAGCAACCATCTTCGTTTACAGTGCACATGACAGTCAGCCAGCGGCATTTATCGATGACAGGAAAATGTCATTCATGAAAGCCTTAAATCATTTAAGCTGTCCTACGAGGAGAAACATCCAGGTATGTCATTGATACTTTACCGATAATGCATTCTCGGTAGATTTAAACTCCCTTTTATGGCGAAAAGTATTCGTATCATTTACTCCCTCTCAGGACTTGTTCATCCAAACAAATTCTCAAATAGCTTTGCTCAAAAGGGTCTGAATACCCAACGCTCTTTATAAGTTCTCCCTTTCTGTTAAATTATCTCTCCACTGGTTGCCCATTAGTGCTAGAGTCCAATACAAGATTGCCTGTCTTTGCTACCATTACTTCACTGAATCCCTTTCTCAATATCTCATCTAAACCCATGCGTACCTACACACCCGCTAGACAGCTACGCTCTTCCGCAGACACAAGAATCCTCAGGTTCCCGGAAGACCCTCCAGTTAAAACAAAATTTGGTGAACGCTCTTTCTTTTATCAGGCTCCCTCTATCTGGAATGACCTCCCCGCCTCTGTTCGTCACTCTACATCTCCCTCAACCTTTTGCTCTGCTCTCAAAACTCACCTCTTCTTGAAATCGTTCCCGAATCCTGTCTAAGTTTCTTCATCTTCCTCCCTTCACTGTTCTCTTTGTACTAGCTTGCCTAAGCCCCCTACCACCCTCCTGTCTCTCCTCCCCCTCTCCCCAGTTTCATGGTTAAGCGGTGTCGCTGTACATCAGTTTGTCGAATGCCTGAAGTGAATGTCTGACTCCTATGTTATTAAGTTTATTAAGTTACCTTTGATGTGATTGACTGTTATTGTATATTGTAATGGTTGTGTATGTAAGCGCCTTGAGCATGTATTAACTCACGGTAAGGCGCTTTATAAATCCACACATTATTATTATTATTATTATTATTATTAAACAGGAAAAAACTAGTTTACATCAGAGACAGACACACAGAAAAGGAGTATGGGAGAAGGGGGAGAAAGGAGAGATTGGCTGGAGATGAGAAGGTTGGAGGAAAGGTTTCTACTAAAATACTGTCTCTTACTTGTTCTTGTAACTGTTGCGAGCACCTCCTTCCCAACGTCGTGTAGACACAGGGGTTCTCCTATATTGTGCCATGAAAGTCGAAATCCACATCTGATAGTCGTTCGAAAACATCTTTTTTCACGTACTCGTTGATTCACAGCACTGAGGTCAGTTCACAGCAATACCATTATTGCACTTCACTCTCGGGGCTCAATTTATCTTTCCTGTCTTCACGGTCTCACATCTGTTAGCATGCTCTGACGTCAGCACTTCCCTCTCGGGCACAAAACCAACAGAGGACGCACTCCACATTAAAGAAGGACTCGCAGCACTGTTGTTTGCTTTCACCTACGTTCTGCCACGCTCTCACATATCTTCTGTCGCGCTCTCTCTCTCACACACACGTACTCGCGCGCTTACATACGTTTTGCACTGTTTTGTAGCACTTTTACAAACAACGAGAACTGACTAGATGGAGTCGGAAGCACTGTGAAGTAACGTCAAGTGACACTTCAAGAGCAATTCCCTCCTGCGTGTGTCACATGCCTAAGCAACAGCCTTGTCGAGGAGACCTGTGTCAAAGCTGGAACTTTCCATGATGCTCTCGTCTTCTCCAGCACTTTACAACACAACAGATGAAAATAAATCATCCACCCGCATCTGCGTACTGCTTTCTGCTTTAAATCTGTCCCTGGTATCAGATGTACGAGCTCTGGCTTCTCACAATAAAAACCCTCGCTAGCCAGGAGCAGGAAATGGAGATGACTTTCAGAAGACTTGCTTGGATTCTTCCAGCCAGTTGCCCCATTTGATTCACCCGTATGCCATCGCTGTTGCAGGCCATCCGTATTGAAAGACCTTCAGAGAAGGCCACCCGATGCCTCCCTCATCAATTGAAACCCCGGGCTGCGCAACTTTCGGGGTCTGCTTCTGTACATATAGTTCAGCCAAGAATGACCCAAAGCCGTTACATAGAAAGACGCGGAACTTCTTCAGAACCTTCATGTAAATAAAAGATAAAAAAGAGTTGTGTTCCTTGAATTTGGGTTGGTTATTCACGTGGCTTCTTGGAGCGAAGTTCATTTTAAAGTGAAGGATACAGCTCACCACAAAGTGTACTTTTATGAGAACTGAAATGTACAAAAATCTTATATACAGATGTCGCTCCTGTCGTTCACAGCTTATAACTGCGTAGCGAACGAGCGCCGGTACATTTTTGACTCACATGCGAAGCAAAAGTGAGTCTATGTACTCACCCGTTTCGTCCGTCCGGGCGTCCGTACAAACTTTAACGTTGGATTTTCCTCTGAGACTATTAAGTCTATCAATACCAAATGTGGCATGATGGTGTATGATGACAAGGCGTCAAAAAACGTACATAGTGACTTGACCTTGCTTCAAGGTCAAGGTCGCAGGGGCCATAAATGTTGTCTAAAAAACAGCCATTTTTCACATTTTCTCAATTTTCTCTGAAGTTTTTGAGATTGGATACCTCACCTATATATGGTATATAGGGCAATGTAATCGTTATCTTTTGATACCAGTTTGATTTACCTTGCTTTAAGGTCAAGGTCACAGGAGCTCTTCAAAGTTGGATTGTATACATATTTTGAAGTGACCTTGACCCTGAACTATGGAAGATAACTGTTTCAAACTTAATAATTATGTGGGGCACATGTTATACTTTTATCATGAGACACATTTGGTCACATATCATCAAGGTCAAGGTCGATTTGACCCGTATGAAATGTGACCAAAATGGGGTAGTGAACCACTAAAAGTGACCATATCTCATGGTAGAAAGTGCCAATAAGCACCATTGTGCTTCCTATGTCTTGAATTAAGAGCTTTGTGTTGCATGACCTTGGATGATCTTGACCTTGGGTCAAGGTCACACGTATTTTGGTAGGAAAAATGTGTAAAGCATTTCTTAGTGTATGATGTCATTGCTAGGTGTAGTTGTTTGACCTTGACCATTGAGGGTCACCTGAAGGTCAAGGTCATGCAAAGGTCAAGGTCAAGCATGTGAGTCGTTTGGGCTTTGTGATATAAACGGAGTAAAGAATGTATGTTCAACTTACTGTTTTGCGGTTTTGGGGAACCGAAATAAACCATTTCCGGCACGAGTGTGCTTGTAGCGAGCATCTGAGCAAGCAAGCAATCGCGCTACAAAAGACGCTGCATCACCTCTTTCGGTCAATCATAATTGCCGCGCATCCACTCCACTAAGGAAAGGTCACTGTAAACACCCATCCTCGCAGATTCAGGGGACGTTCCGCATCTTCAATGTAACGTCTTCGGTGGGTCTAAAACAGCCAAAGAGGCTACTGAGAGGCTGACGGATAAGGGTCAAACGCAGTAGAACCAACCATTCGTTCAACCAGCCTTGGAAGACCAAACCGAGCCCAAGCCCACCAATGAACTTCTCTTTGCAGATGGTCTGCAGTGTAAGCGGCCGGAAGCTGCGGACCAACGACAAGGTGAAGACGGATGGACGCCACAAGGCTCCAAGCGAATTCTGGCTTCCCACTAAAAAACCCGTCAGCTGAGTGCTGGAAACGGAGAGATCCTGGCGACCACATGCAGCTTGAAGTCTCGTCCTATAGAGCCTCGTTTGCAACAGCTGGGGTTGAAGATCTTGTCTGGAAACTCTCTTCAGCTACTGCATTAATGTTCTTCTCATTCTATTTTGATAATATCTATTAATACTAAACTATTAAGTACCGTGAAAATAACAAATTCCATCAATTTGAAACTGGAAAAGAAAATCACTATGAATATGATTTTAAAATATGTGACTTAATTTCAAAAGACTCGCTTGGACGAGCATGGGAAACAAAAGATCCATCTTGGAGAGTTTACTCCATGTGGTGACAACTGAAGTCAAGGATTTTCAGCTACAGTTGCACATGCATTATCTTTGACCACAAGCCACCTACTGCACAACGTCTAGTCCCAATAACTCTATTTGAAGAAAATGAAAAAGAAGAAAGAAAACAAAGCTCTCAGCTTTATGAAACCTCAACCAGCAAGAACTAAAAATAAGTATAAAGAGCTGCATCATCTTTGAATCTCTCATGACTTTG
>JAWQFJ010000755.1:77284-82284 GCA_034096865.1 Theodoxus fluviatilis | reverse complement strand
CATGCTGGTGTGTAGAAGCAAAAGAGACTGTTAAAGACGTTCTCCAGGGCTGCAAAAATACACCATCCACTGAGAAGAGTTATGGCCACAAAGAGCAGCTGTGTCCGAAAAATTGCTGGACTGCTGGACCAACTGTGCAGGACAACAGACTTCATTGCAAGAACTGGTACGTCTCGAAGTGAGTCGGCATTCGAAAAAACGAGGAAGTAGTCCAGTCAGATTGGTTTCGGACCTTGAACAATTTGCTTTAAAGCTGGAACTTTTTAATTTTGAACTCTAATGGTATCTATTATATTTTCCAATAAAGTTTACCATTGTAGCTTGGGGCCAAGTTTTATAAAAACAATGTTTTTAAGTCGCACGAAATCCCAAACTGGTGGTCATTTCGCCAGACACCGCCTAATTGTCCGCCGCAGCGCAGCCGTTCGGTGAGCGCGGCGGTGTTTAATCAGATTTGGACCCCCGCTCAGAACGCCCCAACGTGGCGACTGGGCGCTTCAATTTGCACCTACAGTCAGTAGCTGAGATGTTGCCTTTTTTGCAGCTGCAGGGCATCACAACTACGCCAAATCTGCCAGACTGTATCTCCAGCAGATGATGGCATTGAAAGACACACACCCAAAGGTGTATCAAGACTACCAAGAGGGGCACCACGTGTTCCGAAGAATGTTTTTAAGTCGCACGAAATCACCACGACCTGTTTGGAATGGTTTCATGCAGGAGGCACATGCTGATGGTGTCTACCCTGGAAAGTCGGAGGTCTTTTTTATGCCGATGATTGACATGAGCTCCAGTGACATGACTTGTATATATTCCACATTGTGTTTTGTCAGTGAACAGGCTTTCAGATATAAAGTGACCCCGGTGATCACCTTCGATCAACCGCTGTATCTCAAAGCTCAGGTCATTGTGTCAAGTGCAGCTGATAGTGCTAGTCACTTGCAGTCATTGGTCCTCAGGTTGGGGAATTTCCACACACAGATGAGTTTTCTCGGGTGTATTGGCCATCTCATGGGGGGTACTGGGTTACAGGAGGCTTTGGAACTTGTATATGCAGAGAATGCTGTGGTGCATATCTTGAACGGCAAGGCGTACTCACGAGCTGTGCGGGCACATCTTCTCATGGACGCGGCTCTTAGTGCGATTCTGACATCAGGAGCCTTCGACCTGCCCTGGATCCTCCTTCATCATCAGGCTGATGACGCGCTGCTGGGTCACGAATCAGACGATTCGCCAACATTGATGGACACATCAGTAGCAGGTTGTGCATCCTCAGAGGAGATTGACACCTCAAACATGGAAGCCTTGCGCCAGGTTGGCCACGAAGACCTTGATGCTGCGGTTTGCCTTCTTGAACGACTTGCGGCAGGTGGCATCTCAGCCGAAGAAGCAGCTAACCATGATGTGATATCTAAGATCAACAAACGTCTAGAGAAGCACAAAGAAAGTCTGTCCAGAAGTCGAACAAGCAGCCTCTGGTTTCAGTACCTAGACATGGTAGGCATTTTGAAGAAATCCATCAAGGCCGAAAGAACTGGGCGCTTCAATTTGCACCTACAGTCAGTAGCTGAGATGTTGCCTTTTTTTGCAGCTGCAGGGCATCACAACTACGCCAAATCTGCCAGACTGTACCTCCAGCAGATGATGGCATTGAAAGACACCCACCCAAAGGTGTATCAAGACTACCAAGAGGGGCACCACGTGTTCCGAAGAAGCGAGAGATACTGGGCGGGGTTGTCGCAGGATCTTGTCATCGAACAAGTCCTCATGAGAAGTCTGAAGACCAGTGGAGGCCTTACACGGGGAACGGGTTTCGGAGAGAGACAATGTCTTGTCTGGCTTCTTTCCATGCCTGCTTGTGCTGAGGTCAACTCTGCAATGCAGACACTCTCAGGCATCACATTCACGAATTCGGAGCAGCACAAAGAAACCGGTATAACCAGACAAGCCCGCGACCACAAGGACACACAGACACTTGTTTCGTACCTGACAGACAGAAGTCCATTTCTCTCTCAGACCCTTCCCTCAGAAGCATCGCAAGTGGGCGGGTTGCAGATGCCACAGCCAATGTTGATAATGCCAAGAATATCGGGAAGAAAATGTTGGATGGCATGACAGAAAAAAATGTGCTTGAGGTTGTCATCAGAAAGAAAGATGTGGCCGTCACTCTTGCTACAAAATTGGCAGTGAGAGTCAATGATGAGCCCATCATTATCGATCCACTTCTTCTCTTTCAACGCCTGTTGAAGATAGCACAAAGCACACCAGAGACCATACCATCTTTGTTCAAGTATGAGATGACCAACCTTCCATGTGCCTTGTTTGACGCCAGTGGACTACCACGACTGGCATCAAAGTCAACACTTGCAGAGTATCTCTGGTCATTTACAAAAGAGGACACCACTTTGCCAAATGAAAACATTAATTTTGTCCTTGATGGAGGTTCACTTCTCCACAAGCTGCCATGGCGGAGGGGATCAACTTACAACCAGCTGGCTGAGATGTATGCAGAATTTGTTGCACGAAAGTACAAGAAAGCAACCATTGTGTTTGATGGGTACAGCACGCAACAAACAACCAAAGCTGCCACCCATGTCAGACGGCATGGTACCTCAGTGCAGGTAAATTTCACCGGTGACATGATCCTTCAAGACACTCGGGAGAAATTTCTTGCCAATCCAAGCAACAAGCAGCGGTTCATCAATCTTCTGAGCGAAATTTTGATGAAATTGGGGTTCCAGATCCACCATGCAAAAGATGACGCCGATTGCCTGATTGTCAAGACAACTCTAGACGTTGCTGCAAGTTCAACCACTGTCCTCATAGGAGAAGACACTGATCTTCTTGTCTTGCTCCTGTACCACGTTACAGACAATCTTCATGGTGTGTACTTCATGCCGAGTGGGAAAAAGGCCAAACTGTGGGACATCAAGGCAACGAGGGCCAAAATTGGGACAGAAACATGCGGGAGAATACTTTTTGCACATGCGATCACTGGTTGCGACACTACCAGCGGGATGATGAACATTGGCAAATCTCTGCCTGTGAAACTCCTGAGGAAATCAACACTGTTTCAGAAGATTGCTGATGTTTTCATGGCAGCCAGTACTCATCAGGAGATAGAAGAAGCAGGGGAAAAGGCGGTTGTGCTCCTGTATGGAGGTGAGGAAAAGGACAGCCTCAATCATCTGAGATATGTCAAATATGTACAGAAGGTGGCCACATCAACCAAATCTTTCCAACCAAGTTCTCTGCCTCCATCATCATCTGCTGCCAAGTACCATTGCTTCCGCGTCTATTTCCAGGTTCAGGCATGGAAGAACCTGAATGATGCGTCCCTGGATCCGTGTCAATGGGGTTGGGAAGTGGCCAATCGCATGCTACTCCCTATGCTGACTGATTTGCCTGCTGCTCCAGAGGAGCTCTTGACGGTCATCAGGTGCAACTGTCAGACTGACTGTTCAACCACGAGGTGCACTTGCCGGAAACATGGCCTTGTGTGCACAGCAGCATGTGGTCATTGTCGAGGAGAAACCTGTGTCAACGTTGCACCCGTGAACCTAGACTATGAGCAGGACGATGAAATTGATGAAGAGCAATGAAAGGGGAATGGGTATGTTATAGACTGGTGAGAAATTGGCTTTCCTTTGAGTTGAAAAGTTTGCAGAAAAGTGTATATGTACCGTGTTTAGAAAAAAAATGAGGGTTCATTTTTTGGTGAACAAGAGCGAAGAAGGGGGGGGGGGGGTTCGTGGAGGACGGGGGACAAGTGGGGATTTAGAGAGAGAGATTGAAACACCTCACCTTTTCTCAAAAGCATGCATGTCTGAAACCAATATGAGCATTGAATTGAATGCTGTTTGTTTGTATTTTGTTCATTTACATTTATTTTTATGCTTTGTCGTCGTGTCAAATGTCCTGAGAGACATCAAATCATCAATGAAAATGCACGTTTTTGACATATGTTTAATACATCTAGATTTATTTATCATATATTCAGTTAGCAAATGTCAAATGGAAGCTTGAATTAGCACTATACGTCATATTTCTAGTAACTTTGTGTAATAAATGCAAAATAGGGTAAATTTGTGTTTGCGTCATACTTCAGTTCGGTCGCCATTTTCCAGAGCCCAAAAATAAATGTTTGCCCCATCATACTTTGGTAAACTTTTGGGATGTAAAAGTCACACCCTTAAGCAACCCAAAACAGTTGAGTTTGCATTTAAAGCAATTTGTTCAAGGTTTGGCCATTTTTCACCCGAATCTGACTGGACTAAAGAGAACGTTATTCAGTTGGGATATGAACATTCTATGCATAGACATGCTGAGCGCTGTTTTTTTATTAACACATAGGTAGCAGATTAAAAAAATGTGTGAAACAGTGCTTTACATTTTCCGATGAGGAAAGTATTTAGTCTCAAGTTTTGACGAAATCATTTGCTGCAGTACGTATTTTCTGGACCACAGACCTAAATAAATCCTTTGAAATAACCAGTCTTTGGCTGAAATGGTAGAATCATATCGGATAATTCCCCTTCGGATAACCGATATTGGAAGAAACGCATGCAAAACAGAGTTTCAAACCCCCCGACATTTTCCCAGTGTGACAGAGATGCATTTGTGTCAATTCTGAGCTTCCTCAAAGCTCACGGCGTTAAAGAAGCCTCATTGTGACAGCTGCAGTTTGAAAAGTGTTGGGGTTGGGTTGTTTTTTTGGCTCATGCCCTTGACATTGTCTAAATCAGGCTGGTTGATTAATGCAAAAGAGTGACAGTATAAATCTCAGTGGGGCATCACAATATGCCAATCTAGTAAGCCTCAAAGCGGTGCAGAAATGGACATTTTCACGTTTGTCCTGCCAGATCTTGAATGTTAGTACATAAATGTTTCGTTCCCTATGTTCAGATCTATACTAAAATCGTTTGCTTGAAACTTGTTTTCGTAAGGTGTGGATGTAAAATAAATTAACCGCTGTTGTTGATACTGTTGTTGTTGTTTTG
>JAWQFJ010000755.1:64784-74784 GCA_034096865.1 Theodoxus fluviatilis | reverse complement strand
TATAAAACAACTCATTCGAATTTTACATGAAACATTTAGTTATCTCGATCGTCTGCTGGCGTAGTGGCTACGGTTCGATCGTGTTCGTCTGCTTGGTTCGTAGTGTTGATCATTATGAATGGTGTTTCTTGAAATAAGGTCAGTAAGCCTATATGTTAATTTATAACGCTAATATAACCCTGGGCTGTCTTAATTTATCAAAGCTGTATGTTGATTGCGTCAATAGGTCGTGAAATACATTTTACAAATCCAAGCTTCTCGTACTTCTATTTATAGCTGACGCGCGGACCTCAGCGGCACCAGGATAGATTATAAATACATTGTTGTCCTCGAACCTGCCTGCTGTTGACATCGTGTACAATGCTAGTATTGTCTGATGCTATGAAATACGTTCACCAGTAAAAGGTCCAACACATGGAGAGAGACAGACACAGACCTACACACCACAACACATGGAGACAGTCACAGACCTACACACCACAAAACACATGGAGACAGACAGTCTCAGACCTACACACCATCTTTGAAGTGCTGCAAGAACAAAACAAAACAAACGAAATGTTTTCCCCCCTTTTTATTATCGATTCACTGCCATTAGGCCAAGCCAACAGACTACCAGTACCAAGTTGTTGCGCTTAAGTCAGGACAGACAGAACGAACGAACGAACTTTATTTTACAAGGGTAGTGAATTAGGCAGTATTGCCTTTCTTACTTACATTCAGCCCTTGAGGCAAAATATTCAAATGTGGTAAGAGAGAGAGAGAGAGAGAGAGAGAGAGAGAGAGAGAGAGAGAGACAGAGAGAGACAGAGAGAGACAGAGAGAGAGACAGAGAGAGAGACAGAGAGAGAGAGAGAGAGAGAGAGAGAGAGAGAGACAGAGAGAGAGAGAGAGAGAGAGAGGGGGGGGGAGCTGGGAAAAGGGGAGGAAGGGAAGAGAGAATGAGAGTAAGAGGGTGGGTGGGAGAGAGATCGAGAGAGAGATCGAGAGAGAGATCGAGAGAGAGAGAGAGACAGAGAGAGAGAGAGAGAGACAGAGAGAGAGTGAGAGTAGCCATAAGTACTGATCAAAAGATCAGATAAAGGCCTCGCAGCCTAAGACATCTGAGGACATATCTATCTAAATTAATTCTCCTATAAACTGTCCTCGCAAATGACGTCACGTTATTGATGACGTCGCACATGTTGGAATTTCGCCATCCCCAGGTGTTTCGAAATTCGTGTCCTGGCATATAGGATCGAAATTGTACTTGCAAATGACGTAACGTTATTAATGACGTCAAATTTGGCTTTTCCGTCAATTGTCATTTCAATAATTTTTAGAGAGGTGCTTCGATTATACGACCTTAAAAAAACCACTTTCTCTTCAAGCCTCGATTCTGAAAATTTGATACATTCAATCGGACCTAACTTCCAGTTAGTGTGCAAAATCTCAAGGAAATCCGTCCAGTAGTTTTTGAGATATAAGCCGTGGAGACGGGACAGACAAGACACACACACACACACACACACACACAGACAGACAGACAGATAAAGTCTGTAGGACCTCCAGTAAACCTGGAGGGATAAATGGTATATAGGGCAAAGTAGGCCCTATCTTTTGATACCAGTTTGATTGACCTTGCTTCAATGTCAAGGTCACAGGAGCTCTTCAAAGTTGGATTGTATACATATTTTGAAGTGACCTTGACCCTGTACTAAGGAAGATAACTGTTTCAACTTAATAATTATGTGGGAACATGTTATACTTTCATCATGAAATACATTTGGTCACATATCATCAAGGTCAAGGTCACTTTGACCCGTATGAAATGTGACCAAAATGGGGTAGTGAACCACTAAAAGTGACCATATCTCATGGTAGAAAGTGCCAATAAGCACCATTGTGCTTCCTATGTCTTGAATTAAGAGCTTTGTGTTGCATGACCTTGGATGATCTTGACCTTGGGTCAAGGCCACATGTATTTTGGTAGGAAAAATGTGTAAAGCATTTCTTAGTGTATGATGTCATTGGTAGTTTTAGTTGTTTGACCTTGACCTTGAAGGTCACCTGAAGGTCAAGGTCATATAAAGGTCAAGGTCAAGCATGTGAGTCGTATGGGCTTTGCCCTTCTTGTTTTAAATGCTGGACACCATCCATGATCCACAAGGAAGCGTTTGATATTCGCTCGTGTCCATGTCATCTGCTCAGCCCATCAGGAAGCGGCGTGTGAATGCCATTGGTCGACTGCTGTGCAAATGCCATTGGTCGACTGCTGTGCAAATGCCATTGGTCGACTGCTGTGCAAATGCCATTGGTT
Organism: Theodoxus fluviatilis; assembly: GCA_034096865.1. NCBI lineage: Eukaryota > Metazoa > Mollusca > Gastropoda > Cycloneritida > Neritidae > Theodoxus > Theodoxus fluviatilis. Next base: position 72,485 of record JAWQFJ010000755.1, on the reverse strand, counting down.
GACTGCTGTGCAAATGCCATTGGTCGACTGCTGTGCAAATGCCATTGGTCGACTGCTGTGTGAATACGCCTTTAGACAAAGTTCCTTCGGAGGCCATGCCCTGCGGCAGTACAGGAAATGGTGGGCAGGAGTCAACGGGATTGGGCTCTCAGATTTGAATGACTTGATAATAATCAGAGGACTTGTAGCTCCCGTTTGCCTGCGGGAAGTAGGAATGGATGGACGGACGGACGGACGGACGGACCGACGGATGGATGATGGATGAATGGATGGATGATGGATGAAAGGAAAAAAGGAGGGAGAGAGGGAGGGAGGGATAGAGGGAGGGAGGGAAGGAGGGAGGGAGGGAGGGAGGGAGGGACTTTATGTTCCCATCACCCCTGTAGGCCATATAAAGCCGATATGAAAGACACATACTGGCAGACAAAGGAAGGTCAAAGATTGTTTAACGGCGACGAGGAACGACCGATTTATGGCCATGTTCTGCGACATGCGATTCATAGACAAATCCATTTCAAGACAGGGTCGAGGTTTTGTAGAAGACCGACTGGATACTTGGAAGGATGGTTGGAAGGAAGGATTATTGGAAGGAATGACGGAAGGAAGAAATGATGCTTGAAGGTAGAATGGAAGAAAGGAAGGGTGAAAGGAAGAATGGTGGATGGAAGGATAGATAGATGAATAATATATTAGGATAGCTGATGGATGGATTAATGAATGGATGGAAGATGGATAGATGGATGGATGGATGGATGGATGGATGGATGGATGGATGGATGGATGGATGGATGGATGAATGGATGGATGGATGGATGGATGGGTGGCTGGTTGGTTGGCTGGCTGGCTGGCTGGCTGTCTGGTTGGCTGGCTGGGTGGATGGATGGATGGATGGATGGGTGGTTGACTGGCTGGCTGGCTTGCTGGCTGGATGGATGGATGGATGGATGGACGGATGGATGGATGGATGGATGGATGATGGATGGATGGATGGATGGATGGATGGATGGATGGATGGATGGATGGATGGATGGATGATGGATGGATGGATGATGGGTGGAAGAAAATATGGAGGGAGGGAGGGAGGGATGATGGATGAAAGGACGGATGGGAGATGGATGGATAAAAGGGTCTGATGGATGGATGAAAGGATGGATGGAAGATTGGATGAATGGATAGATGACATAAAAGACGGATAGAGGGATCAAGGGAAGGATGGACTGTTGGAAGAAAAGAAGGATTGATGGATTGATGGATGAGTTAATGGATACATTGGTACATTAAAGGACTGATAGAATAGTCTAACAGCCTTTGTAGCCCAGGTAAGTCCTTGACTATTTAAATCACCGGTGGCGGTCGGACTATAAGTAAATTAAGACTCCATTTCCCATGTCATTCACCATTAACACATCGCGAAGGGAGAAAGGGGCGTGTCTATTCTTAGCCGCAAACCACAGGAGAAAATGAGAAAATAATAATTACGTTTATCGCACTCTCGTTGAGTCAGCTCATTCTTGATATTTGCATATCTGCGGATGTTTTTCCTGGCTATCTGAACTCAATGATATAAGAAAAGTGGTCACAGGATTTTCAATAAACGTTAAGGGCAATATTTCACAAGATACCGGTGTAAGCAGCCAATAAAGATTGGAAATGACTTTTGTTGTTTCGCTGCTATAATACTTGCGTTTTGGAGCAAATACTTTTTGTCAGAGATATAAACAGGGCGACACGAGCAAAAAGGGCAATTTCAAGAAATGATCTGTCAATTTGCGATTTGAACGTCAATTCTAAATAAGTTTCCAGGAAAATCATAGAAATGCACACTTATGAGGTATACAAACACACACTGCAGTGGCTACAAATTGCAATTTACATGTTTAATTGTCAGAATTTCATAATATCTTACATGAGCCAAAATGTAGTATTTAAATCTAAACGGGAATTTAGTTACTATTTTAGTTCTAACGTATCCGTTGGCTTAGCAGTCCTCTAAAGAGAAAGCAACGCTATTTCACATAAACGAATCAATATTAAAATAACATTCAACACAATCGTGCAACTGGAAGAAAGAGAGAAGCAATCTATCAAATTTAATGAAAGTGTACGGCATGGTTATCTCCTTGAAAATTGTAGGAAATCTGCACACAAAAACATGCACATGCACACAAGGACGAACACACACACACACACACACACACACACAGACATATACACACATACACACACATACACACATACACACACGGACGGATACACATAAACACACACACACACATATATGCACACACAAACACACAACACACACACACACACACACACACACACACACACACACACACATGTAATTGTAAACTGTCGGTTTTCATGTTCTCGATTCAGAATGCAAAATCTAAACGGAAGTGAAATGTTTCTGAAACGAGACTCGTTGCATAGATTAAAAAACATTCATAAAATAATTTTCATCGAGGTCATTGTCACCTCATTTGCCACAGAACAGCGTTCTCAAACACACGTTCTGTTTTCTAATCTCTTGTCTTCGCTCAGGATTCACGACCCACATGAAGGTGACATTTGCCTGAAAGTATGGCGGGTTTATCCTAGAGGACTGAAAAAAGTGTACCCAACGAGATTTCCATTTCAGTCTATTTCATCCCTCATCTCCACAAAGCAGCTTTTAGCGCCTACCCTTGATGCGTGCAGTCATTCTCGGCAAATGTTTCTCCGCCCTGAGCGCTACTGCGGTACCCCCTCCCCCCCCCCCCTTCCCCCCCCCCCCCCCGAAAACTGGGGCAAACGTGAGGGAACGAAAGTACTAAGCAGATTAGAGACTCATTGCAAATGACGTTGTAAACTAGAAATGCCAAAACTGCAGCCCCCCCCCAAAAGTCATGATCAGCGTTGCAATTCAACTGCGTGCACTGTTGAGCTTTCGGAAACTAATGCTGCGTTCATTATTTTTCACATTACTTTTCATCTATCTTGTAAAGTGTCACCCCTGAATGAATGGTTTGACATTGCTGGTGGTAGACAACGAGATCTGACACATCTGTTTTGCTCCGTTCTTCAGCAGCGGTGCAAATGATGTAAATCATGGATATCTCCCCTCCCCTAATGTGTCTAATTGTACTGTGGATGATTGAATGAATGATGATGCCATACTTAATGCGTGGCCTAGCGCCCTCAGATTTGCTTTCACTGTTTACTTTTGCAGCGGCATGACGTCGATAAAGTTAATGCCAATAAGTAACGTTCTTTCACACGACCTGATACCAGGTTTCATAGTCAAATTGATAAGCAATTTGGATGTTACTACACCTATTAGCATTCAGTTTCATTACTGAACATCTCCTCGTGCATGCAGTCGTTAAAATCCCCGGGAGATATAAATGATTGCCTTAAGCATGCTCTGATGTTATTTGTAAAGACGTGTTTTGGTTTGGTTAGCCTTTTGCTTTGCTTTTGTCATTTGTTTGCTTATGTAGCCGGAGGATCTGCAAAATGAATAACACATTGAAAATACAAACGATTTTTTTTATTTACTCATTCAATTCACCCGAAATATGTTTTATTAATTGTTTTGTTTCACCTTAATACCCGATCAAATGAAACTTTCCTCTAAAAACATTTGTGTAATCACATGCAACAACTACAACAATCTTTGGGTCGAGATTTCACGAAACACTCACCGTTACAGCCAGCTAATCACAGTTAAGACAACAAGAGTAGGCGGGGAAAAGTCATCTCTGCGGGGCATTGTCCAATCACAAGATTTGACTGGTGAAAACGTCATGTCATTCATATGCAAGTAGGTCACGCTCTACTTTTCAGGAAAAACCACCGTCTAGCCTATGACACTTGTCCTGAGCAACGTGCCCGTGCTCAATGTGCAAAGCATCATAATCTGACAAAAGGGATACATAAAAATTACCTTAGTACTCATTTATACAAACTGTTGTTGTTCGTCCGTCGAGTAGACGAGGACATCTTTAGTCATCCGGGGGGTTGCTGGGATTGGCTCTGTCTGTGCGTGCGCAGATGGCTGACGAGGCCGATCCTGGCACGGAAGGTTCGGGAACAGAAGGGACATGGGACGAGTGGGACGTCTCCAGGAGGGTTGACAACACGGGCCTTTCGGGCTCGCCTCTTCTTTTCTGCGGCGGTGATCCTCTTTGCCTCGCATGTCTTGGCACCTTTGTGGATGGAAGAGCGCCAGGTGGATCGATTTATTGCAGCTCGTTCCCACGTGTCTGGGTTGATGGCAAAAGCTTTCATTGAGGCTTTCAGGGTATCTTTGAAGCGCTTCTTTTGCCCACCGTGGGACCGCTGGCCATGCTGGAGTTCGCCATAGAAGAGTGTTTTTGGCAGTCTCTCGTCTGGCATTCGGACTACGTGCCCTGCCCAGCGAAACTGGGATTGCACCAGGAGAGTGAAGATGCTGGGGAGACCTGCTTTGGTCAGTACCACTGTGTCTGGAATATTGTCCTGCCACTTTACGCCGAGGATCTTCCTGAGGCTTGTTGTGTAAAAGTGGTTTAATTTTCTAGCATGGTGTAGGTACACAGTCCATGATGCACATGCATATAGCAGTGTGGGGAGCACCACTGCCCTGTATACTTTCAGCTTGGTCTGAATGGTAATGCCTCTTCTGTTTCAGACATTTGGGTACAGCCTGCCAAAAGTGGAGCTGGCTCTGGCAATTCTGACGTTCACTTCGTCATTGATGGTGACATTCTGAGACAGTGTGCTGCCTAGGTATGTGAAACGGTTCACTGTGTTGAGTCTTTGGCCGTTGACAGTGATGTTGGGCTCAATGTGCAGACGCTGGAGAACAGGTTAACGTTTCGTTGCATGTCGGCTTCTGAGACAGCGTTGAGGACACAGTCATCAGCAAACAGCAGGTCTCTGATGATGTCTGTCATAACCTTGTTTTTTGCCTGGAGCCTCCGAAGGTTGAACAGTTTGCCGTCTGTGCATTACCTCAGGTTGACACCAACATCCTCGCCTCTGAAGGCCTCTGACAGCATGGCGGAAAACATGAGGCTAAACAGTGTTGGTGCCAAGACGCAGCCCTGCTTGACCCTGTTTGTGACTGGGAAATGGTCAGATGACTCTCCGCTGTCCTGGACTCTGGCCTGCATGCCCTCGTGGAATTGTTGCACCAAGACGATGAATTTCCTTGGGCAACCGTGCTTGGCCATGAACTTCCACAGGCCCTTTCTGCTAACGGTGTCAAAAGCCTTACAAACTACAAGTATATTAGATGCACAGTTTAACAAATTGTTGTTTAAACGGGCAGGAACTAAAGTAGTGAACAATTCAAAGTAAAAATAACGACGGGCACTTGCATGTGCGTGACTGGCTTGAGTATTACAAAATCGACAGCGAAGACTCGAACCATACACCTCGTACTTGTCGATATCTGCACTCATGAACCATCATACCCGTGAAATAACCATACTGTCACCATTCCTCCTGATACAAAGTAGCGTGATTCTTGCGATTGCACTCGTTTTAACAGTTTGTATTTCACTCTTGTATCAGTATCAGCTGCAGATTAAATTGCATCTCGTACGTGATGCAGGCCAACTCGCCTATCCAGTCGCACCGCATAGTTGGGCTGAAATGGTCGAAGTCGGAAACATTCGAAACGTCGTTTAGCTTAAGATTACACCCGAATCACGCGGAACGTTAAGGTGCATGGAGTACAGTACCACCGAGCAAGACGTTTGTCACAAAACGCAGATGCATTAACGCGGCCGGATCTTAGCATGCGAAGTCAGTCAGGTGGAGTGGCAAGTGCGGTCTGAGCTGAGCGCTATCATCAGTATGTCACGTAACTGTAAGGACGAGATTTGAAACTGGGGTACTCTGTCCGATCGGACAGAGTACCTCAGGTACAGTGTCCGCGAATGTTTCCGACTTCGACCATTTCAACCATAGTTGGCGCTATGCACTGAAATGCCAGAGCCCAATCATGCTTGTTTGCATCGCTCGATTGCGTGCCTTCCACAGAAGGCTCTCCTCTTTGCATAAACAGACACGCTTTTTGCAAAGCTCTCGGTCAATGCAGGAAGAGGGAAGGACGGCGCTCATCGCCATTGTCCCCCGCGTTGTCAACCCGCTCGCCATTCCCACGCCTCTGATTGGCTGTCCCAACAAGGATTGCTTGAGGCCTGCCTCAGGGACTGAATCAGACATTCCCACGCCTCTGATTGGCTGTCCCAACAAGGATTGCTTGAGGCCTGCCTCAGGGACTGAATCAGACATTCCCACGCCTCTGATTGGCTGTCCCAACAAGGATTGCTTGAGGCCTGCCTCAGGGACTGAATCAGACATTCCCACGCCTCTGATTGGCTGTCCCAACAAGGATTGCTTGAGGCCTGCCTCAGGGACTGAATCAGACATTCCCACGCCTCTGATTGGCTGTCCCAACAAGGATTGCTTGAGGCCTGCCTCAGGGACTGAATCGGACATTCCCACGCCTCTGATTGGCTGTCCCAACAAGGATTGCTTGAGGCCTGCCTCAGGGACTGAATCGGACAAGCTACTGTCAAACACCATCAAGCACAGCGTTTGAAGGAATCATGGTCTGTGTCACGACATGCGTCGGTGCATGTTTGACAAGTCTGAATTGGGTCTGACCTGGATTGTTCTGCGATTATGGACATGACAAACACACCACTTGGCATTGCATAATCTTTATCTTTTACAATTGTTAAACGATTACATGGTAATAACTAACTCGTATTTAAGACATCAAAATGTCACTTTTGAAAACAGAACAATTATAAATACATTTTTGACATTGTACGTTGTATTGCATATTCCCACGCCCACGCATGCACACACATTCATTCACACACACACACACACACACACACACACACACACACATACACATACACATATACACACACATACACACACACATACACAAACACACACTGACACATACACACACATACACACATATACAAACACACACACACATACAAACACATACACATACACACACACATACAAACACACACATATACGCACACAAACACACACACATACACACAAACACACACATACCCACACTCGCGGACACACACACACACATACACACATACACACAAACACATACACACAAACACACATACAAACGCATGCACACACGCACACACACACACATACACACACAATCACACATACACACGCACGCACGCACACACGCTCGAACAAACATACGCGTACACAAACACAAATATACACACGCACATGCGCGCGGACACACACATGCACACACACGGACATACTTGCACACACACATATACACACATACACACACACACTCACACACACACACACACACGCACACACGCACACACACTCACACACGCACGCACGCGCACACACACACGCACACACACACACACACACACACACACACAATTACGTTTTGAAACAAAGAAGTGCTGAGAACAAAGGAAGCGTTTGTGCGCCCCGAGCAGTCAGAACCAGTTCTTCCCTGAAAGGCATTCAAAGCGCATCGCCAGGAACAGAACAAAGTGGGTTGGGGTTTGCATTTTTCTAGGACTCGTCGCCCACATGCAGGATGGCTGCAGCGGAGATCTCCGGGATGCACGCTGTCACTTCCTGGTCAGAGATCGGAATGGATTCTTTGAAGTTGTCAGCGCCATTTAACGCGGCGGACTT
>JAWQFJ010000755.1:54784-62284 GCA_034096865.1 Theodoxus fluviatilis | reverse complement strand
AAACAGACCCGATTATTCGCTGTCTTTTCCGCATCCCTCTCCTAGGACGAGTTCACTAGTGGGGTTCGCCTGTGGAGGTCATTCTTCTCATCATGCAGCGGAATATCATTTACAACAGCCATGCTTAATCAATCAGTTCCATACGTGATGGCCTTGCATGACACTTGGATGGATGACTGGAGAGAGGGAGGAAGTTTAAGGGTCTATCAGCCCTGTAGGTTAAGACCACGACGTTAATCACAATACACTTAGTCAAAGTTGTAATGTTCATTTTTCGAAGGTTATCTCAAAAGAGATATAAAAAAGAAAAAACTGAAGATATAACATAACTCTAAGAATTGACTAAAACTAAAAATCGTGTATACTTCAAGATTCATCATAAAGACCCATACATTTTATGAATCGTATCAGAGAAACAGAATGTCTAAAAAATTTCATAGCGAATAGGAAGTAAAAAGCTCTGGCTTGCAACAATAGCGGGGGCATTTCACCAACTTGCCTCTAGTCAGCACGGCATTTGGAGAGATGCAACTTTGACATTTTCAGCACATGTAACACTAACTGCATATAATGGATCCATGACAATGCTTGCGAAAGCCGCTGCGTGCCAGACCCAAGGACACGCGTGTCTATCTGATTCAAAGGCAACATGGAAGCCAAATAAGAATCGGACAGAAGCAAGTAAAAGCACCGAGGTCAAATTATTGCTATTTCTACATCGAGGTCAATCGTTAACTGCGACTGTACATGAGGCCAATGGCATGTACCTGCTGTTTCCAGTCTAGTCAACAATGGAACGAGTAATGATCATGGCCAGCACGTGGTTCTGTCTGCAGCTGCACGAGATATGCTGACATGGAAACATGATAGACAGAGAGCATGAAAGAGCATGTGCCCTGAGCAATTCCCCTGCGTCACTACATTGAAAGTGCAGAGCACGTGACACCGGCTCTTGTAAACGCAGTCACTCCGATGCCACGTGCGAGTGTCAGATTATTGAATCATCACAAAGTGCTATGCATTCCTTTTCAAATGGTGCTAAGAGCATTTTGAAATGCGTAGCGGTTGATTGCATTGGCCGGCTTGAATACGTGTGGTCTTAAAACTGGTATGTTTAGAAGAAAGAACAATTTAACTTCTCAGATTCTGATTTTAGCAGCCAACGTTTACAGAGAACGGACAATTTCATTGGCTTTTCGCTCAAAGGACCTCCCTCAATGGCCAATGAAAATGCACCTTACATACTACTCGTGGTCCACCGGTACATCGGCACCACAAATACGTTCTCGTTTGCCAGTAAGGCAAAATCCAGAAAAGATTAAATGGGCTTTTACTCAGTTAGACGCAGATTAAATTTTTGTAAGTAGTGGTCTTCCTGTCAAGGTCCAAGCCGCTATTTATAAGTGGATTTGAAACGTCAAACGCACAGTGTTTGAAATAATGGTCGAGCATTCGGAACCCAGTATTATCTCAAAACAGTTAAAGTGCAAATCCTGAGGCGGGGTTTCACAGGACTGTGATCTGCTAACAAATCCTGAGGCGGGGTTTCACAGGACTGTGATCTGCTAGCAAACCCTGAGGCGGGGTTTCACAGGACTGTGATCTGCTAACAAATCCTGAGGCGGGGTTTCACAGGACTGTGATCTGCTAGCAAACCCTGAGGCGGGGTTTCACAGGACTGTGATCTGCTAGCAAACCCTGAGGCGGGGTTTCACAGGACTGTGATCTGCTAGCAAACCCTGAGGCGGGGTTTCACAGTACTGTGATCTGCTAACAAATCCTGAGGCGGGGTTTCACAGGACTGTGATCTGCTAGCAAACCCTGAGGCGGGGTTTCACAGTACTGTGATCTGCTAACAAATCCTGAGGCGGGGTTTCACAGGACTGTGATCTGCTAACAAATCCTGAGGCGGGGTTTCACAGGACTGTGATCTGCTAGCAAACCCTGAGGCGGGGTTTCACAGGACTGTGATCTGCTAGCAAACCCTGAGGCGGGGTTTCACAGGACTGTGATCTGCTAGCAAACCCTGAGGCGGGGTTTCACAGGACTGTGATCTGCTAGCAAATCCTGAGGCGGAGTTTCACAGGACTGTGATCTGCTAGCAAACCCTGATTCGGGATTTCACAGGACTGTGATCTGCTAGCAAAGCAATTGAAAAGGTGTTACCGGTCTTGTTTAAAAATCATGGCCGTACTCATACAGAGGTAGGTATACAAACTGGGACAGAAAATCAGGCAGTGTCTGCTTTGGGAAACGAAACTGTTCCACGAGCTGACTGATCGGGCGTTTCGAACGATTACAGTGATAACTTTAAAAAAAACCTAACCGGAAACGCCTTTCCGATTCCCTTTGACTAGCATATCATACCTTGCGTTCCGTTGCACTCTGCTTCATCTCTGCTTGGGTGTAGCAGGCTTAGGTGTTTTGATTGGTTGGTTTATTTATTTGCATAAAAGCACACTATCATTAAAAGTAGAGGGTTTTGGAGGCTCTCTTTGAATACATAAATCCCCAAAATGATTTCACATTCAATTTTATCTCTCTTGATCGATTATCGACTTAATAAAAGCATTAGGGTCGATTAGCGTTGATAATAAAAGGGAAGTAACCATCACCAGTCATAAAGGAAGGTCAAGGGAATCCCAAAATTGTGTGGGCTGCTACTTCGTTTCAGGCACGGGTATAAATGCCGATGTTTACTACAGATATCAAACCACGACATACAATCCACTCTGTCACGATGGTGAGAGCACTACAACATTCATTTCTTCGAAATTTGAAAGCATTCGGCACGCCTGCCCCTTCCATGGTTGTAAATTTCATAGCTCGAAGCATGTTTATCGTGCAAGTCCGTGGAGTGACTTCCATTTAATGTCATGTTTAGTATGAGTCTATCAAATGTGACTACGGGCGCTGTAATTGCATTGTTGCTAGGCACAGCAAGTGGCGCACTCTAGTGTGAAGCAGTTAGAGCGCCTTCTTAGATGCTCGAACCGCCGCGCGACCTTGACAGGAAGTGGTCCTCTGCCACTGGGTGAAACGTCAGCAAAGATCGTGTATCAATGATAATCGACCCTAATGCTTTTGTTAAGTCGTATCTTCGATCAAGAGAGAAATAATTTAATGTGAAATCATTATGGGGATTCATGTTTTCATATAGGACCCCCAAAATCCTCTACTTTTAATGATAATGTGGTTTTTCAGGCATTTTGAAAACCAACCTATCGAAATTCCTTAGTCAGCTACGTTGTAGCAGAGATGAAGCAGAGTGCAACGGAACGCAAGGACAGTCCTGGGAAACGCGCACCTAGCGCATCTCCATTTGACCGGAGTGTCAGACTGATTCAGTTTGGGATGACCGGTCACATATTTCGTATTAAACCTATGCAAAGCTACTTCAAGAATAACTTTTAATTTCAAAAAACGACAGAAAACTTGCGCCTCTTCCCTTTATGACATAGCCTGCGTTTAAAGCAAGTTTTGTGGAGTCTCTCAGCACTCGCTTCAGCACAGCTGTGCTGCTGGCTTCTTGTAGCCTCCCACTCCCCACCCCTCTCGTCTACGCCCCACCAATCTCGTCCACACCCCATCCCTCTCGTCCACCATCCACCCCTCTCGTCTATGCCCCATCCCTCTCGTCTATGCCCCACCCCTCTCGTCGACCCCTCACCCCTCTCGTCTACCCTCCACTCTTTTCGTCCACTCCCCATCCTTCTCACAAACACCCAAACCATCTCGTCCATCTTCCACCCCTCTCGTCGACCCCTCATCCCTCTCGTCTACCCTCCACTCTTTTCGTCCACTCCCCATCCTTCTCACAAACACCCAAACCATCTCGTCCATCTCCCACCCCTCTCGTCTACGCCCCACCCCTCTCGTCCACTCCTCATCCCTCTCGTCCACCATCCACCTCTTTCGTCTATGCCCCATCCCTCTCGTCCATGCCCCACCCCTCTCGTCGACCCCTCACCCCTCTCGTCTACCCTCCACTCTTTTCGTCCAATCCCCATCTTTCTCACACACACCCAAACCATCTCGTCCATCTCCCACCCCTCTCGTCGACCCCTCATCCCTCTCACCTACCCTCCACTCTTTTCGTTCACTCCCCATCCTTCTCACACACACCCCAACCATCTCGTCCATCTCCCACCCCTCTCGTCGACCCCTCATCCCTCTCACCTACCCTCCACTTTTTTCGTTCACTCCCCATCCTTCTCACGCACACCCCAACCATCTCGTCCATCTCCCACCCCTCTCGTCGACCCCACATCCTTCTCGTCCACCCTCCATCCCTATCGCCCACCCCCTAACCCTCTCGTCCATCCCCCACCCCTCTCGTCCACACCCCATCCCTCTCGTCCACCATCCACCTCTCTCGTTCACCCTCCATCCCTCTCGTCCACCCCATAACCCTCTCGTTCATCCCTCACCCCTCTCGTCCACATCCCGTCCCTCTCGTACACCATCCACCCCTCTCGTCTACCCCACATCCCTCTCGTCCACCCTTCACCCCTCTCGTCGACCCCACATTCTTCTCGTTCAGCCTCCACCCCTCTCGTCTACTCTCCACCCCTGTCGTCCACCCTCCATCCCTCTCGTCCACCATCTTTTTCTCTCGTCCATCCCCAACCCCTCTCGTCCACACCCCATTCCTCTCGTCCACCCTCCATCCCCCTCGTCCACCCTCCATCACTCTCGTCCACCTTCCATCCCTCTCGTCCACCCCCAACCCTCTCGTCCACCCCCAACCCTCTCGTCCACACCCCATCCCTCTCGTCTACCCTCCATCCCTCTCGTCCACCCTCCATCCCTCTCGTCCACCCCCTAACCCTCTCGTCCACCCCCTAACCCTCTCGTCCATCCCCAATCCTCTCGTCCACCCCCTAACCCTCTCGTCCATCCCCAACCCCTCTCGTCCACACCCCATCCCTCTCGTCCACCATCCACTCTTCTCGTCCACCCCCACCCATCCCTCTCGTCCACCCCCCATCCTTTTCGTTCAACCTCCACCCCTCTCGTCTACCCCCCACCCCTGTCATCCACCCTTCACACCTCTCGTCCACCCTCCACCTCTCTCGTCCACCCTCATCCCTCTCGTCTACTCCACATCTCTCTCGTCCACCCTCAACTTCTCTCGTGCGCCTCCAACCCCTCTTGTCCACATGCCATCCTTTTCGTCCACCCTCCACCCCTCTCGTCCACCCCCCACCCCTCTCGTCCACCCCCAAACTCTCTCGTCCACCCTCCTACCTCTCGTCCTCCCCCAGCCTCTCTCATCCAAGCTCCACCCCTCTCGTCCACACTCCACCCTTCTCGTCCAACCCCCTCTCTCTCGTCCATCCCCATCCCTCTCGTCCACCCCCCATCCCTCTGGTTCACCCTGCACGCCTTTCGTCCACCCTCCATCCCTTTTGTTCACGTCCACCCTCTCGTTCACTCTCCACCTCTCTCGTTCACTCTCCACCCCTCTCGTCCAACCTTCACCCCGTTCGTCCACCCTCCACCCCCTCTCGTCCACCCTCCATCCCTCTCGTCCACCTCGAACCTCTCTCGTCCACCCTCTACCCTCTCGTCCACCCCCAATCTCTCTCGTCCACACTCTACCCCTCTCGTCCACACTCCACCCCTCTCGTCCACCCCCCTCCCTTTTGTCCACCCTCCATCCCTTTTGTCCACCTCCACCTCTCTCGTTCACTCTCCACCCCTCTCGTCCACCCCCCTCCCTTTTGTCCACCCTCCATCCCTTTTGTCCACCTCCACCCCTCTCGTTCACTCTCCACCCCTCTCGTCCACTCTCCACCCCTCTCGTCCACCCTCCACCCTTTTTTCCACCTCCACCCCTCTCGTCCACTCTCCACCCCTCTCGTCCACCCCCCTCCCTTTTGTCCACCCTCCTCCCTTTTGTCCACCTCCACCCCTCTCGTTCACTCTCCACCCCTCTCGTCCACTCTCCACCCCTCTCGTCTACTCTCCACCCCTCTCGTCCACCCCCCTCCCTTTTGTCCACCCTCCTCCCTTGTGTCCACCTCCACCCCTCTCGTTCACTCTCCACCCCTCTCGTCCACTCTCCACCCCTCGCGTCCACCCCCCTCCCTTTTGTCCACCCTCCTCCCTTGTTTCCACCTCCACCCCTCTCGTTCACTCTCCACCCCTCTCGTCCACTCTCCACCCCTCGCGTCCACCATCCACCCCTTTCGTCCATCCTCTACCCCTATCGTCCACACTCCACCCCTCTCGTCTACCCTCCACCCCTCTCGTCTACCTTTCACCTCTCTCGTCCACCCTCACCCCCTCACGTTCATCCTCCACCTCTCTCGTCCTCCCTCCACTCCTCTCGTCCATCCTCCTCCCGTCTCGTCCACCTCTATCCCTCTCGTCCACACTCCACCCCTCTCGTCCATCCTCCTCCCGTCTCGTCCACCCTCCACCCCTCTCGTCCATCCTCCTCCCGTCTCGTCCACCCTTCACCTCTCTCGTCCATCCTCTACCCCTATCGTCCACCTCCAACCCCTCTCGTCCTCCTCCTCTTCCTTCTCGTTCTCCCCCCTCCCTCCTATCTCTGCTATAATTGGATATGTGCTTCCCCGGAGAGGAAGAAAGAGGGGGTGGGGGAGGAGGGGGGAGGAGGGGGGAGGTGAGTAAGAAGTGGACGAAGGAAGGAAGGACAGGCAGGAGGAACGAATGGAACAATGCATCATACTGGACTTTTACCAGCTCAAAAAAAAATCATGAGTAGCTACAAAGATGAGTAAACCTGAGCATGTTATCAGTTCTGAATGACACAATCTGCGTCCAAAGTGTGGCTTGAAGAGCATTCCGGTACGTACTTCAGTTCAGCTGTTCTGCCTCCCCATGCAGACTGGCTTTACTCATGTTACCCTACCTCGTGTTCCCCACTCCCATCTCTGTCAACTCCCAGTGCGGAATGCCTGTAAAGGGAACTTCTGAAGGCGTCCACCCCTGGAGAAGAGAAATTGGGTTGAGGTGGGGTTGGCTGAAAAAGAGGGGAAAGCAGGAAAAAAGGAGAACCCAAATCAGAATAAATATATAGCTGTGCATCTGTCTCAGCTCGAAAACTAAATCTCATATAGTCACCAACAAGAGCATGTTTGAGCATTTTTGCATCTTTAATGGGAGAATCTGGGTTCGAAGCAAAATCATGAGAAAGTTTGGTCCTGACTTCGTCGCAGCTATTGCTGCTGGCTCCGCGTTGCTTTGCTTTTACATACACACACAAACACACACACACACACACACACACACACACACACACACACACACACACACACACACGCACACACACACACCGTACCCAGCGCTCCCATCTCTATCCTATGCTCCAACACGGAAGTCAAGTGGTAGGGAAGGGTCCTGGAGGCGTCTACAGGCAGGAGAGATGGGGCGTCCGCATCTAAATCAAGATATGGTGCTAGACCTTTTCCAGCTGGAAGACTAAATCACGGGTATAAAACAAGTGCGACCATAAGGATCGCTCAGAGG
>JAWQFJ010000755.1:37284-52284 GCA_034096865.1 Theodoxus fluviatilis | reverse complement strand
CTTCCCCACACCCCCTCCTGCCCCTTCCTCACACCCCCTCCTGCCCCTTCCCCACACCCCCTCCTGCCCCTTCCCCACACCCCCTCCTGCCCCTTCCCCACACCCCCTCCTCCCCCTTCCCCACACCCCCTAATGCCCCTTCCCCACACCCCCTTGCCCCTTCCCCACACCCCCCTTGCCCCTTCCCCACACCCCCTCCTGCCCCTTCCCCACACCCCCTCCTGCCCCTTCCCCACACCCCCTCCTGCCCCTTCCCCACACCCCCTCCTGCCCCTTCCCCACACCCCCTCCTGCCCCTTCCCCACACCCCCTCCTGCCCCTTCCCCACACCCCCTCCTGTCCCTTCCCCACACCCCCTCCTGTCCCTTCCCCACACCCCCTCCTGCCCCTTCCCCACACCCCCTCCTGCCCCTTCCCCACATCCCGATGCTTTAGTCCCGAGTGGGGTGATGGGGTGGTGGTGGGTTTCTATAGACGTGTACGAGCAGGAGAAACGGAAATTCCATTTCAAAATCAATACATCGCGTTGAACACATCACATCTCAAAGACTTAATCTCGTATAGCATCCAATTAGAGCCATCCTGATTTTTTTGCACGTCTTCCTTAAAATGGAGAATCCAGTCTTCGATAACCTTCATAAGTCTTCTGACATTCACTCCGTGCAGCTTACCCACTGACCCCGAGTGGCCCAACTTTTCTATAGCCTCATCTCTTGTACTTCCCGCTTCCCCTCCCCCAACCCCCCCCCCCCCCCATTTCTATCAACCCTCCCCCGAATGTCAGGGGTCGGGGGGGGGGGGGGGCTTTTGATGGCGTCCATAGGCAGGAAAGATGGTGTATCCACATCAAAATCAATACATCGCATCGAAACTGGAATAGTAACCAACAAGAGCCATCTTGATTATTTTGGCATGTCTACTTTTACGGGAACGCCTGCTTTCAAAGAGAATTTCGAAAAGTCATGTGACATTCACGCAGCTGTCCCAATGATGCCGTGTGGCCTGACTAACCCACATCACCTTACCCCACTCCACCCGTCCAGTTCTGTCCCTCCCCCCCACCCCCCAATGCGGAGATGTCGAGAGGGGGCTTCTGGAGGTATCCACCCCTGGAGAAGAAAAACTGGGGGTGGGGGTAGGGGTGGGGGTAAATGTGAGGGTGAGGGTGGGGGTGAAGGTAGGGGTGAGGGTAGGGGTGGGGGTGGGTGTAGGGGTGAGGGTGGGGGTAGGGGTGAGGGTGAGGGTGGGGGTGAGTGTAGGGGTGAGGGTGAGGGTGAGATTGAGGGTGGGGGTGAGGGTAGGGATGGGGTAGGGGTGGGGGTGGGTGTAGGAGTGGGGGTGAGGGTAGGGATGGGGATGGGCGTGAAGGTGGCATAGGGTTTATGTTGGGTTAAAAAGCAGGGTAAGGCAAAAAAAATTGAGTATCTCTATTATTAGAATTAAATCGAATTGAATCTACCCCGCCTCGAACACTGAACCACGAATCGCTACCATTAAGCCAACGTGAGCACCCTAGCATTTCCTTGTGGCTCGACCTGCACGTAAAAAGAACCCTGAAGAGCTTTCTGACATCCACCTTGTCACAGCTGTATGGCTACTTCCCTGTCTTTGGGCGCGTTTGTTAGGCGTAGAATCTCGAGTTTCTCCCTCGATGGCTAGTCGAAGGAGAGCGAGACGCTCTGCTCTTACAGCAAAAAAACGGCAAATTATCAACTGGCAAGGCGGAAGTCCGAGAGAACATGGCTGCGTCAAGGCGGAAGTCCGAGAGAACATGGCTGCGTCAAGGCTGAAGTCCGAGAGAACATGGCTGCGTCAAGGCGGAAGTCCGAGAGAACATGGCTGCGTCCTGGCGCCAGAGTCGGTGAAGAAGTTCCCGATAGACGAAATAACTGACAATACAGACATCACATTAGTTTTTCACTTGATAGATCACACCACGGTGTCACATCGAAAGGCACGTGAACTTTTTCACAAAAAAAGCAACCCAGGTTCAACTGTAGACAATTTTGTCGAAAATGCTTTGCCTCGATTCAAAGCGATCAATTCAAGGTATATAATTCATATAGCGTACGTGTACGGTGTTGCGTGTTTGCAAGTGATTAAACTATTTTCGGCAGTGTTTGTCTAGAAATAACCTACACACCTACTCCTTAAAATATACAAATGAACACTCAAACAACAAATACTTCCGTGTACGTACACTTTTTCATTATCGGGCCCCAAGAAGCACATTACAGGCACTGCCGTCTATCAACGGCAACCCAATTGGCACGGTCTCAGCCATTTTATTACATCCGGGCCTCTGCAGCGGGCCGCATTGAGGTAGCTCCGGAGCTCCCTCGGCCTCCCTCCTTCACGGTGAGTTTCTCCTCATGAGCGAGGAACATAGGCAACGCCTAGCCCTCGAGATAATCTCGAGATTTTGCGCCTAACAAACGCGCCCCTTGCTCCTACCCATTCCTCCTCTTCCTTCAACACCACCTTCGTTCACTGTCCGCTAGTCTTAGCCCTCCAACACGGAAGTTTTCAAGGAGTGGTGGCGGTGAAGGTCTGGGAGACATACTCTTTAGAAAGGAGAACGGGGGGTTGACTGGGCTGAAAAAGAGAGGTAGGTAGTAGATGTAGTTTTAATGATCAGAATCAATACATTGCATTGGATGTTTGCCAGCTCATAGATTGAATCACCTCCAGCTACCACAAATAGACAACCTGAGCATGTTTGCATTTCTTAAGGGCACAGTCTCCCTCCAAAGCAAATCTGGAAGAGTCTTCAGGTACTCTCTTTGGCAAAGTTGACATGTAGAGGCCCGACTTCAACTCACAATCCCCGCTCCCATTTCTCTCAGGCCCCCCGACTTCAACTCACAATCCCCGTTCCCATTTCTCTCAGGTCCCCCGACTTCAACTCACAATCCCCGCTCCCATTTCTCTCAGGCCCCCCGACTTCAACTCACAATCCCCGCTCCCATTTCTCTCAGGCCCCCCGACTTCAACTCACAATCCCCGCTCCCATTTCTCTCAGGCCCCCCGACTTCAACTCACAATCCCCGTTCCCATTTCTCTCAGGTCCCCCGACTTCAACTCACAATCCCCGCTCCCATTTCTCTCAGGTCCCCCGACTTCAACTCACAATCCCCGCTCCCATTTCTCTCAGGCCCCCCGACTTCAACTCACAATCCCCACTCCCATTTCTCTCAGGCCCCCCGACTTCAACTCACAATCCCCGTTCCCATTTCTCTCAGCCCCCCCGACTTCAACTCACAATCCCCGCTCCCATTTCTCTCAGGTCCCCCAACTTCAACTCACAATCCCCGTTCCCATTTCTCTCAGGCCCCCCGACTTCAACTCACAATCCCCGCTCCTATTTCTCTCAGGTCCCCCGACTTCAACTCACAATCCCCGCTCCCATTTCTCTCAGGCCCCCCGACTTCAACTCACAATCCCCGCTCCCATTTCTCTCAGGTCCCCCGAATTCAACTCACAATCCCCGCTCCTATTTCTCTCAGATCCCCCGACTTCAATTCACAATCCCCGCTCCCATTTCTCTCAGGCCCCCCGACTTTAACTCACAATCCCCGTTCCCATTTCTCTCAGGCCCCCCGACTTTAACTCACAATCCCCGTTCCCATTTCTCTCAGGCCCCCCGACTTCAACTCACAATCCCCGTTCCCATTTCTCTCAGGCCCCCCGACTTCAACTCACAATCCCCGTTCCCATTTCTCTCAGGCCCCCCGACTTCAACTCACAATCCCCGCTCCCATTTCTCTCAGGCCCCCCGATGCGGAAGTGTCGAGACTTGAGTTATCTAAAAGAGGGAGGCGTGGGCTGGACTAGGACGCGTAGGAGTGAAGAGGAGTCTTCATTACAAAGAGAGCAGGACGTCGCTTTGGACACGTGCCAGGGCAAAGACTACATCACAAATAGCTACTAAACAGAGCCAGCACCGATCGCTGTGCATGTTTTTCTGGTAGGGCCCGGCCTACGTTCAAAGTAAATCGTGAAGAGTCTTTAGGCACTGAGGTCCTTGCTCTGTGTGGCTCTTTCTTGATTTTACAGAGTCCCCCTTCTGCCATACCCTACCGTTCCCAATCGCCTCGTCCCCCAATGCGGAAGTGTCGAGAATGGGGGTTCTGGTGATGCCCACCCCCGGACGAGACAGATGGTGCTGGGCTGGGTTGGGCTAGGAAAGGGCAGATAGGCAGGGAAGGTGGAGTAGAAGCTGTCAAATAGAGTACAGAATTGCGTGCAAGCCACGCCAGCTCTACAATCAAATCACGAATCCTTACACTCACACACACACACACACACACACACACACATACACAGAGAGAGAGAGAGAGAGAGAGAGAGAGAGAGAGAGAGAGGGACAGAGGGACAGGGACAGAGATGTAGAGAGAGGAGAGAGAGAGAGAGAGAGAGAGAGAGAGAGAGAGAGAGAGAGAGAGAGAGAGAGAGAGAGAGAGAGAGAGAGAGAGAGAGAGAGAGAGAGAGAGAGAGAGAGAGAGAGAGAGGATCTAGCCAGAGCAAAAGTCATGTTTTCATTAATGGCAAGCATGTGTTGATAGCAAATGTGGAAGAGATGCTGCTGTCTGCTCAGTGTGCATATCCGTCCTCAGTGACGGAGTCCTTTTTGCAAAGGGATTTATGGAGATACCCTCTTCCGCTTTCTTCGCAGCTGCCGGCTCCTGACATGAGCACACGGAATGTGCTTTACCTGACATCAGCACACGGAATGTGCTTTACCTGACATCATCACACGGAATGTGCTTTACCTGACATCAGCACATGGAATGTGCTTTACCTGACATCAGCACACGGAATGTGCTTTACCTGACATCAGCACACGGAATGTGCTTTACCTGACATCAGCACACGGAATGTGCTTTACCTGACATCAGCACACGGAATGTGCTTTACCTGACATCAGCACACGGAATGTGCTTTACCTGACATCAGCACACGGAATGTGCTTTACCTGACATCAGCACACGGAATGTGCTTTACCTGACATCAGCACACGTAATGTGCTTTACCTGACATCAGCACACGGAATGTGCTTTACCTGACATCAGCACACGGAATGTGCTTTACCTGACATCAGCACACGGAATGTGCTTTACCTTACTGTAGTTGACAAAATGGGCGAACCAGAGATCGGAAATGTGGTAATTTACGTTAAATGTCATCGTGAGTTTATTTATTAACCCACATTGTTCACGACTTCCTAAACCTCTTACTTCATCCTTAGTTTCATCCCCCCCCCCCCCCCAGTTGTTCTCCAACTGCCCTCCTGTTTCGTCTTTCCTGTTATCCCGAGCTGTGTATAGATGCACTCAAAAGTCAGTTTTTGGGGCGTGGTAGGTTTAGTTTTTGTGCATCATGCTCATTTTTGTGGACATGTTTTTCTTTGAATTGTTTTTATTAACAAAAAAGTAGAGACGACTTTTCGGTTACTCTTTACTGGTCAAATTTACACACGAGTCTTGTCACCGTCTGAAAGAAACTGTGTGTTTTGTTTATATGACTGCAACATAGAGTGTCACACAACCCAGTGGGATGCAGAGTCCTGTGAGATATATTTGTAGCATATACAACTCAATAGAAATCGCGGTTCCGGTCGCGAGTCGAGCCAAGCCGAAGAGTGATGTCTCTATAATTTCCTTTGCAAAACGAACTACCACTACTCGGTGAAGGGGACAGGAAGGAAATGCGGGCTAGGATGGCAAGAAAAACAAGGTGGAGGTGGCGGATCAACTATTAAAAGGGGAGCAATGCAAAGCATGCGAGTCACGCCAACTCAACTGGACAATCACAAATCTAGTTCCAAACAGAGAAACCCAGAACGCAGGGAACTTCTTTTTTTAACGCAGAACTTTCATTCCAACTCAGTCTCGATGAGTCTTCTACACTCATTTTAGTACAGATTCGCTGCTGACTCCGCACCGCCTGGCTTGTAATCACTGCTCCACCCCCAGGGAGTCTAACCCGCCCTGTCACCCTCATTTTCAGTCTACCAAGCCTTAAAACCCCTGATGCAGAAGTTTCACAACGATGTGTCTTCTGCTGACGTGCACCCAGAGACACGAAGAGAAGAGTGTGGGCAGCACTCAAAAAGGAGAGGAGAAGAGGAAGATGAGATAATAAAGATCAAATGAAGCAATTGCATTTGACCAATAAGTCAATCTCGAATCGGGTACCACAGAGAGCCAAGCTGAGCAATAGTTGCACGTCTTCCTTTACGACACCACCTGCAATCACAGGGACTCCTCTTGCACTTTATTCGGCGCTGACTGAGGATGTTGACTCCGTTTGGTCTCAAAGTTTGTTTGCACAATCTCCTCTTGTACTCCCCTGTTCCCATTTCTCCCAACCTCTTGATGCGGAAGTATAGAGAAGGGGGTTGTCCAGTGGAGGAGAAGAATGCGGGGTGGAGTAGACAAAGAGGGGGGGGGGGGGGATGGGACGGGGCGGGGAGCTGTGAGGCAGGACAGACAGAGTGCTAACTATTGGATGGAATTTTATATTCCATTTGGGTCATGACTAGATCACGGATCAACTCCAACAAACAGCTAACTTGAGCATTTTTGCGCGTAATCTTCCACGACACTGGCGGAGTTTAATTCCAATCTTGATGGGTCTTCTTCCACTCACTGCGGCACATATGTTCTGCTAGTTCTGTGTTGGCTCACCTTCACCCTTTCATCTTTTCTTCAAGCCTGCAATGCGGAAGTGTTGAGAAGGTAGTTTTGGAGATACACACCCCGTGGTCAGCATGAAGAGAGGGGGTTTGGGTTGGGCAAGGTTTCATTAGGAAAGAAGCGGAAGGCGGAAGACACGAAGTAGTAAGTATCAAACCGAGCACTACATTGCATGTAAGATATGCCATTTCCATGACTTCGTCGCTAATCGACCTCCAGAAAGAGCCTACACATGAGGTTCAATGCAGTTCAAAGAAAAGCTTGCCGGGGTTTCTGGTACTTACTTCGGCACAGCTTCTTTGCTGACTTGGTGCGGCCTTGGTTTTTCCCAGTACCCCCTTCTCGAGAATGCCTACACCCTCCCTACCATCTGTGTCAACCCCCCAATGCGGAAGTGTCGAGAGGGGGCTTCTGGAGACATCCACGCCTAGACAAGAGGGAAGCGGGGTTAGGGGAAAGGAGGGGTTGGCTGGGTCAGGGCAGGGAAGAGGGGGGGGGGAGGTGGTTGGGGAGATGGAGTGGCGGCTTGCCAGCGTTAGCCTGGGTCGATAGCAGGAAGTTGAGCGACCTCGGAGCTGAGTGAGAACGGAGCACCGCCCTGGGGAGCTGGGAAGGAGGGATGCGGGAAATAGTGCATCCCTGCCTCTGCCTCCCAACGCAGCGTGATGGACGGCGTCCTTGCCCTTCACCAGCTGCGACTTCCGGGCGTCCCGTCTGCACCGCCACTCTCGTCATGCAACAGAATGCACTCTCTCGCAGTCTTTGCGAAGGAAGAACCCAAAGCATAAAAAGACGGTTGTGGAAGGTTGGTGACGACAGCTGCAAGTCTGGTGCAGGAAAACGAAGGAAAGCGCAAGTTTTCCAAACATGCCTCCAGGAAAAACGTTTACAGGAGAGGATCTAACTTCCGTGACTTTCCGGGGGAAGATTAAAAGTATGCTGGAGATAAGGGTAAAGGTCATGGTTTTAGACTGCAGCATAGACAACATTTGGGTATCATACTGCTTTCCATTTTACGCTCCTGATCACCGGTCCTTGTAAAGAATTTTTTTGGTGACACCAGTCAAGGATAACAGAAATATACAAGCATATCTACAGCCCAGTACGAATACCATCTCCTCTCCCTGCAGGGCATTTAAACACGGTGGTGGAAGACGGCTGCATCTAAGGCTGATCTCACTCCTGTACGTTGTGCTGGCAATGTCTTTAAAGGTATCCGGCTAGATAATGTTTTGTAACAATAATTACTTCTGGAACGGGTGCTTTGAAAACAACTGTAATGTAGCAACTTATCCTGCCCTCTGTGGCAATCTTCGACAGTTTTTTTCCGGCTTTTGTTTTCTTCGTGTGACCATAAGTCCTGCGCTTGAGGAAAAGAGGACTGTCGTTCATGCAGGCAGTCAACTCGGTTACAAACGTCACAGTTTCTTTCCTAACTGTAAGGGTCAATCTGTGTAAAACTAACAAGTGGCAATATTATTCATCAGCACTGATTGCCCTAACATGAATGTGATACTGTCGACTCTTTAAAAATATGCATTTTAGTTGCTGACAGACGCGCATTTGAGCACTCGACATCAGAGCGCTTTTTCTTCTACTGTAACGCAATGGATGCGGTCGTCGGGGTAAGCGAATGCCAACACGGGCCTTTGGGTAACAGCAGAGATCGAGTGTTCCATTTCATGGTGAACTTTTCTGAACTCTCGCTTCCGCCCATTACCGGACTGAGACTAGATATCACTTGGCTGCATATTCATGATCTCATTGACTTTTAAATATTGCCAGCAGTAAAAGGAAGACCGATAAAATTGTCAAAACGTGCTGATTCAGCCTTGCTCTGGGAGTGGTGGACAATACGTGGGCTGTCTGTCATGCCATTAACAAGAGCTTGGTGACTGTTACGGTTCCAACATTATTTTAATTTCTTTGATGCTGAAGGTGGTGATTGAAAGTTCGGTTTGGCGGGAACATGCCTTGGCGTCGAAGTGCGAGGCCGGCTTGAACCGGTTCGAAACAATTGTTGATTGGCTGAGGGCGGTTGCGCAAGCGCTGTGGGTAACGCTTCAGTCTTGGAGCGGTGAAATTTTGAGATTAGTTAACTCGGGGATGCCAGCGAAGACTGAAGTGTGGCGAGCTGCTCCGTGTTGAGAGTGGAACAACACGTTAATTAATAAAGTTTTCCAATCTTCCCCCTACCCTCTGAAAGATGTGCCAGAAGAACAGAGTTTCCCTGTTTGAAGATCCAGCCTCCGCCAAGACTCTTGAATCAAGTTTATCGTCTGAAAAGTTTCGTCGCTTGTGTACTTGCAGAATGTTCTGGAAGCTCTTGCTCGTCCGAGCGAGTGTGTGTGTGAATCCGCAAAGTGCATGACCTTTTTCTCTCGTCTCCAGGGATAGCCTTGAGAGAGAGAGAGAGAGAAAGAGAGAGAGAGTGAGAGAGAGAGTGAGAGAGAGAGAGTGTGTGTGTGAATGCCCACTCCTTAGTGGATATCAGTTTCAAGGAGAAGTTTCATCCATGGAAGTTGAGAGCTGATTGCACTTGTCTACTAGAACTTGTGAGTACTTTTGCGTTCAACCTATTATTGCGGGAAAATAGGGAAGCCCACTGCCCTTCAGTCATAGAGTGTAGGCTGACCTGATTGATTTTGTTTCAATTGCATTGAATTTGATTATGCCTTATTGAAAATCATCTTTGATAAAGATTGTGTCATGTCATGTGAATGTGAGATGTAAGAGAGAGTGCATTAATTATTACCCACTTCCAGTAGTGAAACCCCTAGACACGAAAGCCGAAAGAATCAGAGTGAATTGTGTGAGTGAGGAGGGAGGTGATAGTGACTGATGTAGGCGGGAAGAAGTGAGCTAAGTCTATCGTCTTTTTTTGTTTGTGTTGTCTATCCTGACGAAGAGTATAATACTTGAAACATTGACATCCTGTTTTGTCTAGTGAAATAAAAGCCCGGAACAGTAACCTTTGTTGTATTCTAAATCATTTTTATGGATCTTTTCTCGTGATTCTATGGATGCCTTTGAAGAAGTAGACAATGATCCACTAGTGGCACTAGGGAATATGTAGAGAAGGATCCTGTCACGCACCTATTGGAATTCGCATTTCGACAGATGAGATTTCCAACAGCATCGGCAAAAAGTGGAAGTTAATAGGCATCGATAGCTGGACAAAAAGTCACGCGGACTTGTTATATTCCGTCAACAATTGAGGTAAAAGTGCAACGCTTACATGAAATAAGTGCTTTCCCAGAGGCATGACTGGAATAGAGGAGTTATTTTAAAATAAATTGCCGAATGAACAAACCGATTTACCCAGTTTGGTCATGGTATTTCCACACTTTGAAATGAAAGTGTCTTTTGTCTCGACTCCAGTCATAAAAAGATCTTGCTGCAAAAGGCACATGGTGTTGACGTCGTTTCTCCTCTCACGTTTTTCATTCATTTTTGTCAGTTCTTGCCAGCACTTGAAGCTGGAGAGTCCGGGAATAGCGACGTGGCATCACCTGTCCTCACCAGCTCTAAGCAGCCTCTTTGCCATCCCCACGCTGCTGGTAAACATGGAAACATGGCGCCAAATCGGGCAAGTTGTCTGCGGGCGGGAAACACCTGCACCAGCAAAAAGCACCTTCCCACAAGCTGAAAATGTCGCCATTTGAGTGCATCCTCTTGTTCGTGCCCTCCTCGACTGCGGGAGAAAAGGTCAGGCTTCGAATGTCTCCACTGGCAATTAAATATCAGACCTCTTCTTCATACCGTTGCTCTTTGATGAAAGATCCTGCAGCTGCCAGCCTGCCTTCGATCCACTTGAATCATGCAGTGTACAACGAGACCCAACGTGGCAGTTGAAGCGCTCCCTATTGCTGTAGCTGAAGTGAAATCTCTCAGGTTCACCATTTCAACACAGCCTTGAATGATCTGACTGCTCTGTCCGTACTGCTTTTCAAACATATTGCTTCTTTCGTTACGGTAACTGACAAAATAGTATGAATGCTGCAGACACAACGAACCCAACAGAATGACCGCATAGTCGATAAAAACCGCTGGTGCTGAACCTCCAGGTTTTGGCAGTAAAAACCCCCCAATACAGCTGCGAGGGCCTTCAGTAAACCTGGAGGGATAAAAAATCGAATACAGGACGTTTCGTACCCTAGTCGTTGTGCACCTCATTTAGTCGATTCGTACCTTTTCTACTCTAACCCTAACTCTAACCCTAACCCTAACTCTAACCGGTTAGGGTACGAAACGACTAGGTACAAAACGTCCAGGATACAAACGACCCGCATCGTAAAAAATCTTTCTTTCTCCTTCACCAATGTTCTCCAAATTCACCCTTCTCAAAAATCTCCTCGAAAATGACGTCACGTTATTCGACGTCAAATGATGACGTCACACATTTTGCAAATGGAGTCTGTTGTATCGTTTTCATTGCAACACCAAAATGTAAAAAAGGTAACTTTCTTTTCAAACCTCGATTCTGAAAATTTGATAATATTGAATCGGACCTAACTTCCAGTCAGTGTGCAAAATCTCAAGGAAATCCGTCCAGTAGTTTTTGAGATATAGGCCGCCAAGTCGGGACAGACACACACACACACACACACACACACACACACACACACACACACACACACACACAGACAGACAGACAGATAAACAGTGAAGATATGAAAGTCAACAGGATGGCTATAAATATGGGAAATTTTGGTCGATTTACTTACCAGTTGAAAGTACTTCTGCAGCCGGGAGTGGAATTGACTGTAAAACAGTATTTTTAAAGCAAAGGGGATGATCACGAAAACTAGTCAACCAGCTGGGTTGATAGAAAATTCTTCACAAATGTCCCATCTCCTGGAAATTACGTCACATTATTCGACGTCAAATGATGACGTCACACATGCGAAAACTTCAATCAAAGATTATGGACGTTATTCACGCAGCGGCCATTTTGAAATCGAAAACGAGACTCTGTTGCAAATTTATTTGATGGCGTCCAGCGTCTATGGCGAAACCGAAGGCGAAGGCTTCATCATCACATAGACACTGATGTGTTCCTTATTGCGAGAACAATGATCGACATGACGAGAACGCCAGACTGTCCTTTTTCACATTCCCCACAGACAAGAAGCAGAAGAAACTATGGATCTGGAAGATTCGGCTTGATCCTGGCAAAAAATGCAAGGCAACAAGAGCTTAGATTTAGGTCTTGTAAAAGCAAAAAAAAAGTTAAATCATCTAACCAAAACATTCAAGATCCTCATAAAAACACCATATTTGTCATATCTTTTCATTAACTCAACTACACTTCTTACGAAATAAAGTCATTTCTACAACTTGAGATACGAATAAAAGCGATTTAACTCTTAAGGCTTCAGATAGTGCCTCACGAGGAGCAGCGCACATGTTTGTGATGTAAAACGTGACCTTCATTACAGTATTACACTACGAGTGATCTTATCCGATACCAGTTGATGTTTTACCCCTCTGCCAATAAACGTCGTTAAGCTTAAGATTACACCCGAATCACACGGACCGTTAAGGTGCATGGAGTACAGTACCGGTCAAGAGTCACAACAACCACCGACACCGACCATTTCAGCCTTCTTCATGATGCGTTAGAATCCTGCCGTTGTCGTGGTGAACATGGCTGACAACGGTCAGAATGATTACTTGCTTGGTTTTTTCCTTGTCAAAACTTGTTATACCGTCAGATTGTTACCACCATCAGATTTTCTGCAACTTTTCAAAGCGAATCTAGCCTAAAAACCTACCAGTTATGAATCGTGTTAACAGGATTGACTCGTTGCTTGTAGAATGACGGTACTCGGTAGCAGTACCACACACGGTGTGTGCGTGAATCACTGAATGAGTACGAATGCACATCTATAATACACTTCCTCCTCTGTGTGACTGTGTGAGTGTTAATTCAGCGTCTATGACATGCCAAAGGAAAGCAAAACATGTCATAATAGGAGCTTCCTGAACCTATCCATCATGTTTAAAATATATGGTTGATTGTTCCTGGGCCGATAGCTTAGAAGTGGATTTACATGCTTTACAAACACTCCGTCATAGCAATTCTCTAACGGCTCAGCTGGTAGAGCGTTCGACTCTTGGTCATGCATGACCAGGTTTGATTCTGCGCTGAAACTTTTTTTTTCTTATCTTTTTTCGAGAGGTTGTGGTTTTTTGTGTTTTTATGTGTGTGTGTGTTTTTCCCCTCTTTTCTCGAGAGGTTGCGGGTTCGAACCCGATCTTTTTTTAAATGCCAAAACCTGGAGGTTCAGCGCCAGCGGTTTTTATTCACCACCAGTCTATTTTGCATGTTCCTGCATGTGCAACTCGTCATTCAGATGTGCACAGTATATATGTATCACTGACCATTCTTTTACCGCTGTTACCTGTTTAATGACCCTCACTTTTGCTGTTTGTCAGAGGAAGGACTGCGCCAGGCACATTTTACTTCATTAAACCAGGGATTCCTACATTTCCAAAGAATCCTTCTGATGATCATTTTTGTGCTTTTTTAATTGTTTTGTCTTTGGGAGTCCGATAGTCTCTCTGTTACCTACTACTACAGGCACGAAATAGCGGGGCTGTCCCTCGATACAGTTTGGAGTCAGCTCTGGGTTGGAATGATCTCCAAAATGTTCAACTGATGGGGCAAGCTTCAAACAATCTGACCTATGGTCTTCTTCTTCTTCGTGGTGGTGGTCTCTCGGGGGCCGAGGAAGACTGCGTGCTGTCATCTTTGGCGAGTGCGCATGTGGCTTCGGAGACCAAATTCCGAGACGCACAGGTGACCACAGGTGGGGGTAAAGAACGTCAGCGGTCAGGGCAGGGACAGAGGTAGAGGTGACTCTGTGTCATCGCTCTCTTGCAGCAGCAAGGCGACGGCAGCGGTCTGCTCTGATGACTGCACAACGAGACCCGTGCGGGAAAGATTTGACAGTGGAAGGCGTTTGCACGCAGTCAATCCCACTCTCTCGTCATGAGAGGTCTTCATCCAGCGGCACGGAAGATCGTTAGGTCTGGAGAGTTCCTTGGCTGCATTGGACGGCGATGTCGTCTTCGTGCTCCGACACGCCCTTAGCACTCCATAGTGCATTGCCGACTCGCCTTTGTAGCAGTTGTATCATAAACATTTTCCCGCTTACTCTGCCGTAACAGTCTTTGCATGCTGGGATGAGCAAACCCCTAAGCTCACCGAGGGTTTCAGACGTCGACTACCCTCACCTGGTTTAGCCCACCAGTCGAAGCGGTGTCTCTATTCCTACATTCTCTCATCCCCCCCCCCTCTCTCTCTCTCTCTCTCTCTCTCTCTCTCTCTCTCTCTCTCTCTCTCTCTCTCTTCCCTGTGGTTTGTGTGTGTGTGTGTGTGTGTGTGTGTGTGTGTGTGTGTGAGTGTGTGTGTGTGTGTGTGCGCGTGTGTGTGTGTATGTGTGTGTGTGCGTGTTTTAAAATAAATGTTGTACTGATGTAGAAAAAAGAGTCACAGATGATTATGATTATGAAGATGAGGATGATAATGTTGATGATGATGATGAAGGTGATGATGATGATGATGATGATGATGATGATGATGATGATGATGATGATGATGATGATGATGATGACGATGACGACGACGACGACGACGATACTGATGATGATGATGGTGCTGGTGCTGGTGCTTTTGGTGGTGATGGTGATGCCAGTGGTATTTTCTGTTTTATTATGTACTCTTCCTCTCTTAAAATCAATTTATCTTTATTTTTAAAAACGATGTGCAAGTGATGTCGCTGTACCTGACTGTTTGTACACTCCATCTCTCGAGGCCTTTTCCTTTAGAGGTGCAATAAAAAAAAATTGATTACTGGAACTCATAGCCAGGGGACTATGGTGCAAGGCTACCTGTCACATTACTGCGGCTAAAGGCTGAGCAAGCCCGTGACTTTGCCCTATCTGAAGAGTGTGACAAGATCAGGAGCCACACATTGTTGGGCTTGTCCTTGGGGAAAGTGTGCCTTGCAGCTCGCTTCCCTCGAAGCAGCCCGAAAGAACTTTCCGCGTGAGTCTGTGGTCGAAGGCACGCAATTTGTCACGAATGACAAAAAGCAGTTTCTGCGACCCAAACGTTTCCGATAGTTTTCTTTCCGCAGAGGACTTCGGTTCTCTCTCCAAACCGAAGCCTTGCCCATGCAGGAGCACTGGTAATGCCATTCTGTGAACCCGAGTCAGTAGTGACTCTGGCACAGTTCGCAATGAATGCGTAATGGACGTAACCCTTTGCATTACAGCATTGAGGCCAAAACAG
>JAWQFJ010000755.1:22284-32284 GCA_034096865.1 Theodoxus fluviatilis | reverse complement strand
CTATCATCCACTCATTAACCTATCCTTCAATCTATCCATCCACCAATCCACCCACCCATGCACCCACACATCCGTGTGTCCACCCACCCATTGATCCATCCATCCGTGCAACCATTTATCCGTTAGTCCAGCCGTCCATCCATCCATTAATCCTTCACCCACCCATCAATTCTTCTATCTGTTCCATCCATCTATTTGTTTATTTCAACCATCCATCCATCCATCCTTTCATTCATCCATCTACCCTTCCATCCATCCTATCATTAACACTAACGATAGTAAAATTACCGAAAATCTTCTAAACACGAAAATCTAAAGATACCAGCTTTGCATTCGAATAGTGTCATTGGCCGACTATAATCAGCTTGATCACGTCTATTCTTGCTGGTGTCGTGTGGGTTGTCTGTGGACTTCGTACACGACGCGATCCCTGCTGATCCCAATGGACTTGAGGTACGTGCATCGGTAGGTCTCTCAGCCCCAGTCGAGGCCAGCAGTGTCGCCATCACGGAAACTTCGAGCTTCCTGCGTTGTGTTCGAATGACTAGGTGCGACCAAAGCAAAGGTTGAAGAGGAAAATAATTCTTTGCGCGGAGGGCCGTCTCAAATGCAGGTTTGCCTGCAGAGTCTAAGCAAAGTCACGGAGAAAGATCTGACAACTCAGTCGTACTGCCCCAACAAGACACTGTCTTCGACAATTCATGACCTCGGAGGACATGTTCCTCTGCTTTAGAGCAGGTTTTTGTGTAGGTTTCCTATGCTTTAAAGGAGGTTTTTTGTGTAGGTTTTCTCTGCTTTAGAGCAGGTTTTTGTGTAGGTTTCCTATGCTTTAGAGCAGGTTTTTGTGTAGGTTTCCTATGCTTTAGAGCAGGTTTTTGTGTAGGTTTCCTCTGCTTTAGAACAGGTTTTTGTGTAGGTTTCCTCTGCTTTAGAGCAGGTTTTTGTGTAGGTTTTCTCTGCTTTAGGGCAGGTTTTTGTGTAGGTTTCCTATGCTTTAGAGCAGGCCTATGCTTTAGAGCAGGTTTTTTGTGTAGGTTTCCTATGCTTTAGAGCAGGTTTTTGTGTAGGTTTCCTCTGCTTTAGAGCAGGTTTTTGTGTAGGTTTCCTATGCTATAGAGCAGGTTTTTTGTGTAGGTTTCCTGTGCTTTAGAGCAGGTTTTTGTGTAGGTTTCCTATGCTTTAGAGCAGGTTTTTGTGTAGTTTCCTATGCTTTAGAGCAGGTTTTTTGTGTAGGTTTCCTATGCTTTAGAGCAGGTATTTTGTGTAGTTTTCCTTTGCATTAGAGCAGGTTTTTGTGTAGGTTTCCATGCAACAGGAAGATTTGGGAGTTTGTGCGTAAATTCGCACCATTTCTTCTTCAGTTCATTTTCCAATGAAACAGAGGACAAAATGAGTGTCTGTTCCTTTATTGACAAATTACCGTTCACTTCAGGCTACATTTCAAAACAAGGATATGTAGCTTAAATGGCTTTATCACACTCACAACCACAGGCTACATATGTACCGACCAAATCGCACATGTTCTTAACAGTGCACGACATTTGGTTAAAATAGGCTGCTCAGTGCTAATCTTCTTGTCTCGTTGTCCGTTTCCAAGCAGACTTGCCATGCGTTGCTTGCACGAATAAGTGTACTTTTGTTGCGAGAACACCTGCTCTCCATAGGAGCCCCTGTCTTCCTCGGCTCTATTGTGTGTCGAGGACAAGGACTGACCCGCCTTGCTTCCCTTCCCTATTCGTAGAAGATGACTGACAAAGGAAGAGGAGTCTTCACCTGCTCTTATTCCAGCCAACAACAGTAACTTCCGTAGCCAACGGCTTTTTTTTACATGAACCTCAATGTTCGTTCCACCTAAAGGTTATGTCTATTCATCCTACCATCCATCATGTTGTCTTCCTAAGGTCTGCTCTAAGAATTTGCCTATCTTCGACAACATAAAACATGTTCAAGTGGCTCACTTCGTCTTCCATCGACTTGGACACGGCTCATAGTCCGACTTTGCAGCCACGGGATCCAGGTTCATACATGAGTTTGGACCCCAGTCTCACCATCATTGACGTCTTCGTCGAAGATCGAGAAACTGCTATGCAAGGACTCTCCTCTTTCGCACATTCGCGTACTCTCTTCGACTGGATCCCTTATCAGAGTTGCAATGAATATTGCGATGTGGACTGCTTACGATTCTCGACAGTGTGTTTCTATTGACACACAGAACCAGAACGCGTTAGGCTTAGAATGTCCACAGTAGTAAAACACGGCACCCATACGCCCTCGAACTATGGCCTGAAGTTGTCTATCAGTGCTACTTCACGCTCATGGAATTTCGGGCCCGGCCGCAGTTACGGATACTGCCCAAATACAAGTAAGCACAGTAAAGAGTTTAAAAACCTATACTGCTCTCTGTTCGTTGCGTAGCGTTGCTTTCGTTCGCTATATGTATTCACTGTATGGTAATTCAAACGCTTTAACATATCCATCACAAGACTCTTGTAGGAACTGCATCGTTATTCACACAAGCCTCATGCTCTCTGTATTAAATCTCGCATAAATCAAATTTGTTTTTTACAATGGTGTGTCGTGCATCTTTAAAGATCTTGGTATACAATGTTGTCTTTGGAAAGCAAGTGAGTGATAAATGCAAAAACCTACGCCGATCTTGAGTTTCTTTGATCGTGATGGCTCGTGCACCGTTAACTCTTTCAGAGCATTGGCACTAAGCATGTTCTTTAACGAGATCTGTACCTTCTACCAACCAACAAGATAACCTACCTCACCAAGAAGGAACTGCATGCAACTACTCTGTTCAGCCTGGCAAAGCAACCCAGAGGCGAGGCAGCACCGCCGAAATAGCAAGTTGAGGTGCCACGTAACGGGAGTGAAGCTTTTATCTCTGCATGGTTCCTCACATTTTCTGTGCAATGCCCGTGCTCAAGAATGGAGATGCTGGATAGTTGAGGGACATGTTTTTCAATCCCGTTTTCTCACAGCAGCAATAGCCCATTTGATACACAGATTCACCGCAGGATATATTAAGGGATTTCTTATTATAAGCGAGGATGGGCCTGTTTACGGACACAGCACACATGTAGCTGTTAACCCGTTTACCACCACACAGCTCTTAGACACACATGTTCCCTTCCTTTTGTTTTCGAGTTTTGGTGGTGGTGGTGGTGGTGGTGGTGGTGGTGGTGGTGGTGGTGGGGGTGGTGGTGGTGGTGGTGATGGTGGTGGTGGTGGTGGTGGTGGCAGCGGTGGTGGTGGTGGTAGTGGTGGTGGTGGTGTTGGTGGTGGTGGTGGTGGTAGCGGTGGTGGTGGTGGTGGTGGTGGTGGTAGTGGTGGTGATGGTGGTGGTAGCGGTGGTGGTGGTTATCCAAATCTTATATATGTTTAATTTATGGCTCCCTTACTTGGGTGGTATGAATCAATTTTACTCCTTCTTTTTCAGCTGAGGAATATGTGGGTCAAATAGGAGCTCGTATTTATTGCAATGTTTTCGGCTTAGTACTTCCACATAGTAAGCGGACAAGCGTATTGAAGCCTAAATCAAGCATTGGGGGGGCAGTATGAAGCTGGTTGACTACAGTACTGAACATCGAGATGAACCAAGGACAACTGACGCAGAACGTGACAGGAAGAAAGTGTGCGTTTTAGAAGAACTAGTTGTGGCGCACAGAAAAAACTAAACATTGGAATACATACGATCCTCCTTGTCATCCCAACTCCCATGGAAGATTTTCCTTGGCTCTATTATAATTTCATTCATTTGCTTCTATTTACACGGTCAGAAGAGTGAATAAAACACTGCACTTCAGCTACCCACACTCAGAGTTGTTGAAAGGAGAAGCTTGCAAATTGAACACTAAAAACATCTTAAATATTATATTAATCCTCGTTAACAGCCTGCTATTCTACGACAACCTTAGTAATGAAAGACTTGCCTTTCTGCATATGTTCACATCTGCACAATCACTAGGTTTCACAAGACCGATGAGGTAGTGATATTTCAAAGCTATCGATGCCAATACTGTTCGCATTGAATTGCTATATAAATAGCTCACCGAGACGAAGGGGATCGTGTTTTAATTTACAGCTCAGAACGGCACCGTTGTCCCTGTTTTCATAGACGCATGGCTTATTACATATTCACACCCCTCTGAATATGAAATTGGCCGGTTTTTCGACATTTGAATTCTTAATAAAATGTCATCACAAACATGGGGTGAGACTCGATGATAAGAGCTGCTGGTATTACGGGGAATTCCCCCTTTATCTTTCGTAACTTCACATATTTACACTGTGGGAAAGTATAAGTTTTGAACAGATTTCTTCCGGGAGGAGCATAACTGCTTTTCACAGTTTTATACGAGGGAGTGTACAGTTGTTTTAGCACAATTTTTCGCAATGAAGAGCTTTTCTTCCAAACATATCTAACCTCAAGTTTACTCACAACTCCAACATAGTCCACACCAGCAATATTTATTTTTTAAATATGAGGGAAAACGAATTGATACTTCAAACAATTTATTGTGTTTCATAAACTCTTAAGGTCTTCAAACTCTTCCCACACTACAGCAGTTCTCGCTGTACACAGACGAAGACAAACCACACATCAAATTTATGTACTTTCAACCTAGGAGGGACTTGAGACGCAAATACCTTGGGGTCTCCAATGAAAAATAGGTGTCGACTGAGGATGGAAAGGGCTGGTGTACGGGAAGCTTGGGGCGGTGGGCGAGGAAATGAAAACAAAATTTGCACGAGAGGAGCAATGCCTTTATTGGGGAGACGCCGGATTTGATTAGGGATGGAAGCAGGTGTGGAGGGAAATTTACAAACGGACCGACGCAGAAAGTGAGAGAAAGGGACAACGGGAGACGCCTGGATTAATAAGGAAGCCAGCAGCTACTGAGAGTAAAAGTGGTGAGGTGGGCGAACGGACGAATTGAGATGACAAGGGTTAATGAAACAGCGTATGAGTGAGGGAAGAATACAGGCGCTAACACCGAGTATGTTGCAGAGACAGAGGCCATGGCAACAGGGGTGGGTGGGGGGTGGGGGGTGGGGGTGGGGATGAGAGCCCGAGATGAAAAGCGTGTAACACGGCATGATGAGATGGAAATCTGCGACTGACAGGATTGTTATACAGCAGACAGACACATCTATGAGGGTTACAAATTAACATCCATATGCTCAATCTCAAGTTTTTGTACCACAACCATCAAAACCTCTTCAAGCTCAATTGACAATGATATCATCACTTCACATGATCATCGTCAGTTTCTCACGAAATTCAAACGCAGTCACAACTCGTAATCGTCTCCCATCTCCACGGCATTTTAGACACGCTCTGAGCTGAAACTGCGGTCGTCTGTCCCATTCAAACAAAGGCCCGTGCCCTCACTTCGAGCTCGAACCAAAACAGGTCGCCTCTCGCCAGTGACTGGAAAGAGGTCCCGTGCTGTTACCAAGTTTGAGGGCGGAAGGAGGGGAACGTTGTCCGCATGTAGTGTTAAGTTCTGTTTTTTTCTAATCTCTGGTGATTTAGCCGCGGAAGCTCCCTCAGCAGCGGGGTGAGTCGAGTCTTGGGTCTGTCTCCGCGGGTTGGGGTTGGATGGGAATAGGGGCATGACCGTCTCGAGAGAGGGGGAGGGAGAAATGAAGCAGTGTAGAGAAGTCTCCAGCAGACCACGGCTGTTACTGGAAATGCTGAGCCTATCTTCCTCTTCAGGAGGCAGGGACAATCTCTGTCGACTCCGGGAA
The DNA here is from genome assembly GCA_034096865.1 of Theodoxus fluviatilis. NCBI lineage: Eukaryota > Metazoa > Mollusca > Gastropoda > Cycloneritida > Neritidae > Theodoxus > Theodoxus fluviatilis. Next base: position 26,524 of record JAWQFJ010000755.1, on the reverse strand, counting down.
AAGTTCTTCCTACCAAGGTCTCTCAAGTACTTCAGCGGAGTAAGGGGTAAACCTCTCGAACACGCGCTGAACTCTACTGTATTGTCTTCTGTGATCAGCCGACAGTGCTCCGTGGGAGTGGAAGAGCCCTGATTGTCGAAGTGGTGATCCTCCATCTCCCCTGCCGACGACAACGAGGTCGGCATGTTTAAACCCGACTGTCCCGCTGAGCGTTCGTCAGCACGCACTTCCTCACTGGACCCGCTTGATGACGTCAGATCAATTGATGACGCAGGTTCCTCTAGAATCACTTCGTCCACGACGCGGGCGTTGTTCCGGTGTTGCCCCTCTCCGAGAATCAAATTCTTCGCCAGCGTCTTCTTGTTGGCAATGTTGATCTTCTCGTTGGAGCTGTCCATGCTGCATAGGTTCCGGTTGTCATAACTGCGCAGCAACCCATAGTTCAGCCTCGACAGTTTGAGGTTGCGCGCAGAACCGGAACTGGTCTCCCTGAACGCCGCGTCCGTCAGGTCGGTCCACACATTCCCGGTATTCTCCGCGTCGGCTTCCGCTGGCTGCGCACAGGAAGTCACGCGCAGGAAGCGATGGAGCGTCCGGTACACCATCCAGAGGTTGATGGCCGACACGAAGACAGCGCAGAGGAAGAAGACGGTGAGGGGAGGGTAGTTCATCTTGAAAGGCGACTGGCGAGACAGGGCCACGCTGAGGAAAACCAGAGGCAGCAGGCCTCGAGAGAACAGCGTGGTCAGAAAGCAGACCAAGGTGACGGCCCTGTAGATGGAGCTATCCCTGCCCACCCCCGCTCGTCGCATCAACCTGGCCACCTCCAGTGGAAGAAGGTTCAGTTCCATGAAGGCGCCAGTCACGCTCAGGAACAGGTTTTCACGGTACGTCAGGAAGACCTGGAAGAGAGTTATAGTGGATAAGTCCAGTGCGTGGTACTGTTATTAAAGATTTTATCTAAGTCATGCGTGCAAACGCAAGTATCAGAAAACAAAGACAAGAAAGCAGAGGAGATGAGACCTTCCAGAAAGTTTACGAGAAGAAAGTGGCGGGATTAGACTGTTAGCATTGATAGTCAAAGGTCGTTGTGTGTGGCAACAAAAAGCAGGCAAACACATCCAAAATATGGTAAACGTTTCTATGGCTTTTCTCTCTATTTTTGTATCGGGGGGGGGGGAGGGGGGGAGGGGGAGGGGGGGGGGGACTTTATACTTTGCAGAGTTATGAACTCTTTAACTCCTTCCCGTTCTTTCTGCTTCAAATTCTATTCTTTCTGCTCCTGTTCCATCCACTCTTCCAGCTCCTCCTTGACACTGGTCTTTTCCCCCTCTTGCCCTTGCACCTTTTTGATTCCTTCTCATTCCTTCTGCTTCCTTCTTGCGTTTGCGCTTTCATTTTATCTTCTTTTCACACCAGGCTTCCCGCCCCCTTACACCCCTGAAGCCCACCTCACCCATCACACCCCCTTCTCTCCCACCAGGATGCTCACCACGTAGGCCGAAGTGGCCACCAGGTGGTGGATGAGGTCCACGCGGAAGTTGCGCAGGTGGTTGTGCAGGAGCGCATCCTGCATAGCCATGTACAGGAAGCGCCCGATGTTCATGGCCAGGATTTGCTGCAGCAGCGAGTCATCGGGTTCCTGGCGCCGAGCTCGGAAGGGCAAGGTCGACACTGACGTGCCGCCAAGGGCAGACAGCGACATGGCGATCAGGACAAAGGCTGCCAGCTGCTCCGTAACCCTGTAACAGGCCAAAAGGTTGGGTGGTCAAAAGTCAAGGTCAGAAGGAGGGAGAGAGAGAGAGAGAGAGAGAGAGAGAGAGAGAGAGAGAGAGAGAGGGAGAGAGAGGAAATGGAGAGAGAGAAAAAGAAAGAGAAAGTGAGAGAGAGAGAGACAAAGAGAGAGAGAGAGACAGAGAGACAGGGAGAGATAGAGAGAGACAGAGACAGAAAGTGAGTTGTCACTCGTGCATTCCTGTTGGATGATCAATAAATGCGATTCACAATGACAATGACAATGACTAGTCGAGCGCCCCCGTCTGCCCGTCTTTCCATTGCCTCTAACGCAAAATGCGGCAGTGCGCCCCGGGACGCTCGCCCTATGCAACGCGCGGCCGCCGGTACACAGAGAAAGCGGCGCATCGCGGACTTAGTTTGAAACCTTGTCCGCTCAGAGGACAGTCGCAAACTGTTACTTGGCAACTGCAACCGATGTACATGAGAACATACATGGTTTTGTTTGTTTTCAATTACGTGCATCGGAAGAGGTTCTTTTACACCCTTGCATGCTAGAAGTTAGTCGTCGGTACTCTCAGACACATAACCAGGGCCCGTATTCACAACGGCGATTTATCGGCGATTTATTTTAACCCCGATTTATCTCTAAACTCAGACGATTCTAACTGCCTGTTCCGCTCTCCCTTGGGTGGAAACCAGTATATATAGCAAAGCGCAACCTAGGATCCTCTGACGAGCGTACCTTATCTAACCGATCAAGATAACGCGGGGCTAGGGGATAAATCGAGTGTTAAAAAGATAAATCGCCGTTGTGAATACGGGCCCATGGGATGCAGTGAAGAAATCATTGGACGTTTATCACGCTTTAAAAAATAAATTATGAAGTACAACGACGTAAATATGGGAACTTTATTGATTAATTTTTGTTGTTTAAAAGAAAACTTTGACAGCAACTGACAGAACACTGAAAACGGTAGCATTCTTTGGACATCGGTTTATGTAGAAATCTCTCTATTTGACTAGCCAGCCATCAGACTGTGCATCACCAAAGCAGCCCAACTGCCGTTCCTGTCGATGCCTGAGCAAACAGACGGGAAAGCGAGACAAACAGTTGGAGGGACTCTATGGATTTCAGAAGCTGGGCCACTTCCCGTTCGCGCCTGTAGGCCCAAAGGGCGCATCCACCGGAAGTGAGGCAAGTCGCGTGAGGTTGGATGTTGGGGTCTTTGGCCTTGCAAGCGGATCGATTCCTGGGTAGTCAGTCTGATCGAGTCCCCGATCGCCGTGACCTGTCCTACAGGACAACAGAGACTACGTTTCTGGGAAGGCAGCGAAAGTAAAGATTTTAAGTCGGTTACGTCGGTTGATGGCTGTACACATGCACGTTCTATTGCGTCATGGAACCAACCTGCTGCATTTCCCAAGTAAATAACGATTCTGCCTGCTCACAACAAATTATTTGCCGAGGTAATGTAATTAGTTCTCCACCCTGGAGAGATGCTGATATACAAAGACATGATCTCATTCTAACGCCATGTCTGATCCCACAAGGATCTTATAAATATTTCGTCTGTCTCTGCCCATCCATGCACGCACGGTGTGTAGTTTTCATTCAGCTTAGCTCATAGGAGCCACTTCACTTCATGACAATCATTAACTTCTAGATCAAGAATGGCGAAAGTTACATTCGTACATCATGGCTGGATAGGCATTCAACAAGAGACACATCTTTCCTGTGCAACACGTCATTCAGCAAAGAAGACTGATCCCCTGCACAAGCAAATAGCACGTTTTGGACCAGTAGGGGAAACGGGGAGACTCAAAGAGGGGGTGGCGTTGAATTGAAGGGAGGAAGAGATGGGCACGCGGGCTTGGGGGTGGTGGTGGTATGAATGGATGGCGTTATATGGTCTATCAACCTCTGTAGGTTATGTAAGGCCATTAAGCATGAAAAATCACTAGAATCATTCAGAGTAAGCGCGAATCAAGTCACGATGTCCCTATCTATTCGCCTCTTACGAATCGCGTAGGGAGACACGGTGGGTCTATGCTGACTCCCAACCCACAGGGAGTAGGGGGTTGGGGGATGGGAAGGGAAGGGAAAAGGGAAGGAAAGGGAGGAAGGGCAAATGGAGAGCGTCCCAAAGCCGTATTTGCGCTGGTCAAACATGGACCCCGTTGTGTACGTAGGGCGCTGTCTACGGCACGTCTGACCCCCTCCCACGTGACCTTGGACTACGTGGAAGAGGGCCTTGAGTCTGCGTTCTTTCCTCGAACCGCCCCGGCACAGGGAAACATAGCAAGTGCGCAGGACGGAGGCTAGGGAATTAGGGATGGGGGTGAGGATGGACGTAGGGGGTGTGAGACGGAGCTGACGAGGGACTGGGAGGTTGGATCGGGAGTGAGGGAAGAAAGCAGGGAAGAAAATCTGGGGCCGACGCCGTTATAGCTCCGGTGTCTGCTCCAAACAACACAACAAACTTCCTGTTTGCTTGACGCATCA
>JAWQFJ010000755.1:9784-17284 GCA_034096865.1 Theodoxus fluviatilis | reverse complement strand
TAGTGGTGGTGGCGGTAGTGGTGGTGGCTGTAGTGGTGGTGGCGGCGGTAGTGATGGTAGTCGTGACTGAGGTGTGGATGGTGGCGGCGACTGCAGTGGTGGTGGTGGTGGTGGTGGTCAAAACAACGGCGGTGGTGATGGTGTGTCGGTTATGGTGGTGGTGGTGGTGGTGGTAGTGGTGGCGGTGGTGGTGGTGGTGGTGGTGGTGGTGGTGGTGGAATTAGTGGAGTCTGCGGCAACAGTGGTGTTGTAGGCCTACCGCTGCTGGGAGTGGGAGTGGTGGTGAAGTTACTGGTGCTAGTGCTACACCTGCTGATTCTAACAGTGCTGCTAATGAAGACGACGACCCATGCAATGGTAAGTAGCTGTGTTCAACATGGAAGCAAGGAGGAGTGAGGACTGAAGTTTACTTACACCTTGCCTGCGAGCCAGGGCTGTGTTCAACATGGAAGCAAGGAGGAGTGAGGACTGAAGTTTACTTACACCTTGCCTGCGAGCCAGGGCTGTCTGTCGTGCAGGTCCGCCAGCGCCAACGACACTGGGCTAGAGTGGCGCCATCTCTTGACTGCACAGCCCACGATTTTTCCCGCCAAAAAGTACCACAGGGTGCAGGCGTTGATGCTCAAAGACAGGATGAGCAGACTCTGTTCTTCTTCTTCCTCCATCTTGTCTGACGGCGTTGAGGCTTGTATTCAGGAACTGCCGACGATTTCCGCACACGGGAACTGCTTACGTGGAGCGCATTCCGTCAGGGTTTTCCAGTCATGTCAGTGGCGATGTCCACATCGAGCGAAGTTCACTGGAATCTGTGTGAGAGAAGAAAAATGGTGTTGTGTGAAACAGAAAAGATGGAATGCAGATATGATAGTTTTGCATGACTTTGAAGGGCCTACGATATGAATTTGTGAACGTGGTGTGTGTGTGTGTGTGTGTGTGTGTGTGTGTGTGTGTGTGTGTAAGCGTGCGTGTGTGTGTGCGCGTATGTATGTTCATGTGTGTGTGCGTGCGTGCGTGTATATGTGCGTGCGTGTATATGTGTGCGTGTGTGTATGTGTGCGTGCGTGTATGTGTGCGTGCGTGTGTGTGTGCGTGCGTGTCTGCGTGAGTGTATGTGTGTATGTGTGTGCGCACGCGCGTGTGTGTATGTATGTGTGTTAGTGTATGTGTGTGTGCATACCTGTACTAGAGAGAGAGGTAGGGGAGAGGGAAAGAGACAGAGGGGAAAGGAAGGAGGCAGAGGGGCGTGGTATGGGTTGGGGCCGGGATCGGAGTGGGGGAAAGCTAGACAGGGAGTAAATGTAGCCAGTATAGGGGACACATGACAATTAAAACTAAATTTCCAGTCAGTCCTACTATTTTTTCTCATATAGCCCCCATTTTCTACATTCAAAGAGCTTCTTTTTGTAACCAAAATTTCTGCAAACATATTAGACTCATTTGCAAAGCACAATGAAAACTGGCCTGGCATTTTGCGCTTTTCCCCATTATCTGCTCTATAGATTTTTGTTTGCTGATAAAACACTCCGCAACAAACAAACCTAGAGGGATAGTTTTCAACAGAGGTTGAGTTCATAACCCTAATTTCAGACTATCTGCTTTCCAACCTCGGTGGCACACATAAAAGATGGGATCGACCTTGAAAAATACAGTGACGTCAGACCTCACTTTGTGAAGCGCATGCAATAAGAGCACCCACAGATACAAGGAGACAAAGAATAATGGCGGCAATCAACATCGCAGATTGAGACTGATGGAGCAGATTGAGACTGGTGGAGCGGATAGAGACTGATGGAGCGGATTGAGACTGGTGGAGCGGATTGAGACTGGTGGAGCACATTGAGACTGGTGGAGCGGATTGAGACTGGTGGAGCGGATTGAGACTGGTGGAGCACATTGAGACTGGTGGAGCGGATTGAGACTGGTGGAGCGGATTGAGACTGGTGGAGCGGATTGAGACTGGTGGAGCACATTGAGACTGGTGGAGCGGATTGAGACTGATGGAGCAGATTGAGATTGATGGAGCGGATTGAGACTGATGGAGCGGATTGAGACTGGTGGAGCAGATTGAGACTGGTGGAGCGGATAGAGACTGATGGAGCGGATTGAGACTGATGGAGCGGATTGAGACTGATGGAGCGGATTGAGACTGATGGAGCGGATTGAGACTGATGGAGCGGATAGAGACTGGTGGAGCGGATTGAGACTGATGGAGCGGATTGAGACTGATGGAGCGGATTGAGACTGATGGAGCGGATTGAGACTGATGGAGCGGATAGAGACTGGTGGAGCGGATTGAGACTGGTGGAGCAGAGTGAGACTGGTGGAGCACATTGAGACTGGTGAAGCGGATTGAGACTGGTGAAGCGGATTGAGACTGGTGGAGCAGAGTGAGACTGGTGGAGCGGATTGAGACTGGTGGAGCGGATTGAGACTGGTGGAGCGGATTGAGACTGGTGGAGCGGATTGAGACTGGTGGAGCGGATTGAGATTGATGGAGCGGATTGAGACTGGTGGAGCGGATTGAGATTGATGGAGCAGATTGAGATTGATGGAGCGGATTGAGATTGATGGAGCAGATTGAGATTGATGGAGCGGATTGAGATTGATGGAGCAGATTGAGATTGATGGAGCGGATTGAGACTGGTGGAGCGGATTGAGACTGGTGGAACGGATTGAGACTGATGGAGCGGATTGAGACTGATGGAGCGGATTGAGACTGATGGAGCGGATTGAGACTGATGGAGCGGATTGAGACTGGTGGAGCGGATTGAGACTGATGGAGCGGATTGAGACTGATGGAGCGGATTGAGATTGATGGAGCGGATTGAGATTGATGGAGCGGATTGAGACTGGTGGAGCGGATTGAGACTGATGGAGCAGATTGAGACTGATGGAGCAGATTGAGACTGATGGAGCAGATTGAGACTGATGGAGCAGATTGAGACTGGTGGAGCGGATTGAGACTGGTGGAGCAGATTGAGACTGGTGGAGCGGATTGAGACTGATGGAGCGGATTGAGACTGGTGGAGCGGATTGAGACTGGTGGAGCGGATTGAGACTGGTGGAGCGGATTGAGACTGATGGAGCGGATTGAGACTGATGGAGCGGATTGAGACTGGTGGAGCGGATTGAGACTGGTGGAGCGGATTGAGACTGATGGAGCGGATTGAGACTGGTGGAGCGGATTGAGACTGGTGGAGCGGATTGAGACTGATGGAGCGGATTGAGACTGGTGGAGCGGATTGAGACTGGTGGAGCGGATTGAGACTGGTGGAGCGGATTGAGACTGGTGGAGCGGATTGAGACTGATGGAGCGGATTGAGACTGATGGAGCAGATTGAGACTGATGGAGCAGATTGAGACTGATGGAGCGGATTGAGACTGATGGAGCAGATTGAGACTGATGGAGCAGATAGAGACTGGTGGAGCAGATAGAGACTGGTGGAGCGGATTGAGACTGATGGAGCGGATTGAGACTGGTGGAGCGGATTGAGACTGGTGGAGCGGATTGAGACTGATGGAGCGGATTGAGACTGATGGAGCGGATTGAGACTGATGGAGCGGATTGAGACTGGTGGAGCGGATTGAGACTGATGGAGCGGATTGAGACTGATGGAGCGGATTGAGACTGATGGAGCGGATTGAGACTGATGGAGCGGATTGAGACTGGTGGAGCGGATTGAGACTGATGGAGCGGATTGAGACTGATGGAGCGGATTGAGACTGATGGAGCAGATTGAGACTGATGGAGCGGATTGAGACTGATGGAGCAGAGTGAGACTGATGGAGCGGATTGAGACTGATGGAGCAGATTGAGACTGATGGAGCGGATTGAGACTGATGGAGCAGAGTGAGACTGGTGGAGCGGATTGAGACTGATGGAGCAGAGTGAGACTGGTGGAGCGGATTGAGACTGATGGAGCAGATAGAGACTGATGGAGCAGATTGAGACTGGTGGAGCGGATTGAGACTGGTGGAGCGGATTGAGACTGATGGAGCGGATTGAGACTGGTGGAGCGGATTGAGACTGGTGGAGCGGATTGAGACTGGTGGAGCGGATTGAGACTGGTGGAGCGGATTGAGACTGGTGGAGCGGATTGAGACTGGTGGAGCAGATAGAGACTGATGGAGCAGAGTGAGACTGGTGGAGCGGCAGAAAGCTCTGATGCCCTCATTCCTTGTCCATTCCTACTGCACCAACTTCACGCGATAGCACCAATTACACATTTAGGAAAAACATTTCACACGCGCGCGCACACAAGCACGCACGCACACACACACACACACACACACACACACACACATGTACAATCACGCAATTCCACAATTTCACACGCACACATATTCACACAAAATCACGCAATTACACACACACACACACACACACACACACACACACACACACACACACACACACACACATACACACACACGTTCACACAAACACACAGACACACACATACAAACACACACACACACAAATGCACACAAATGCACACTCGCACACGCACACACACACACACACATACATACAAGTAAACACACACACACACACACACACACATTTACACACACTGGATGACTGACCGGCTGACTAACTGATGTGGGGAGGGGGAGACGAGCAGGTAGGCAGGAAAGCGGGCAGCCAGGCAAACAATGAGCAGATGCCACTGAGCAGGCAGTTGCATGCATAGAGAGCTGCAAGACAGGTGCCTACAGGGATCACCTTGCAAAGCTACAATCAGCACCAGGGTGGAAAGGAGTCATGCAGACAGACTACGTGAATCAAGACAGAACAAGTGGGACGTGTTTAGGAAGGAAGGAGGAAATTGCAAAGGAGTAAGATGCAAAGGAGGGATGAGAGGACGAGTAAACGAAGGAATGTTTGGGTGAATGGATGGATGGATAGTTGATGTGATGTTGGCCAAGAAAATTGCTTTCTTGTGCAGTTGACAAATGGAGAAAATGGGCGGAAGAGAACATTGCTGCATATCAACAGCGAGTGTAGAAATATGAGTGACCAGAAAGTTATAAGAACATGTCATTTGAACGTTTTAGCAGCGCTTACTACGAGGCCGGCTACTTGAAGAGACTGTACGGCAATACGTAATTTCATCGCGGGGTTGCCATTTCTACTACTGCACTTGGTGTTTTAATGATGAGATATTTCCTCACAAATTCACGATAGGTGAAGATTTGACTATCAGTACACATCAGAACGTGTCCACATCCCTTTTCTCATAGACTTCACTGTAAACAACCGGACAGAGATAGATCGCACGGAAAATGGTCGACACGTACGAAATTCGTCACAACAGCCCAGTTCCACGTGATCTAGTGACACTCACCGAGACGGTCAGCAGGTGGTGTGTGCCATATTCCTCTCGCAGCTACGTATGCAGCTTCGGTGGAGCCCTTACGAGTAGTGAGCAGACGAGATACCTCGATCAGCTGTGCTGGCGTTCGCCAGAGTCTTGAAACAGCGAGGGTCTGAAGTCGGCAGAGCGCGCCTTGTGCTTCAAAAGCAGACACGTCGCCGTTGCTATCTCCGCGTCGAATGGTTGGAAAGGTCGGGAGGTCAACGCGCGTGAGCGTGCGTGAGATTGACTCGCAGCGGAAAGTAGTCGAGAGTTGTCCATAGGCAGAGCGCGCACGGAGTGGCGCGGGGGAGGCATACTGGTCCGCCATTCAAAAGGGCCTCATCGATTGGTCAGTTTCACCAAGAATTAAGTGACGGCTGTAGCAGAACACGCACGCAAACGGCACCGCGGTGAAGAAGAGAATGACGGTTTAGCCTGAGTCGCAATTTTCCTGAAAGCGGGCAATGACGTGAGAGGAAGGGCTGCTGGCGTGTGTCGTGGTATTATCGGCTCTGTAGCCGCTATCTGCACAAATGCGGGGAAATTGCGATATGCCCTCCGGACGGATGGATGGACGGACGGACAGACACACAGAAACACACACACACACACACACACACACACACACACACACACACACACACACACACACACACACACACACACACACACACAACTTACAGACGCACTCACCAAGAAAGAGAGTGGTTGGGGCAGTGATAGAGAGAAGTAACAATAAAATGCGCAGACGCAATACACAGGAGGAAACTCGTACACAGCAGGGTTGGCTTGTAGTACAATGTCACCATTCAATCTGCACTCTGACTGTAGCACGTGGTTGCAGTGCGGCACATTTTGTCGCCGCGCACATCGACGACCTACTTTCCCTCTTACTCCACGTTCCCAGAATTGTGCACTCGAGTGTTTTGTCACTGTTGTCGAACTCTTCTCGGAACTGATCGTTCACTTGAAAGCTCGAGATGAGATTTTCTTTAAAGCGTTTAGACAGAGTCAAACACCGCCAGTTATTCGTGATTCCTTCTCTCTTTCTATCTCGTGACGGGAAAAGTAGGTAAACAAAACGCCAGGAGCGTGTGTAACATGAAAACACGAGTCAGTTACAAGTAATTGACTACCACAGCTCGCAGATTGACAGGAGACGATGGCGGAATTTCAGATGTAAGTTAAGTGCGTACGAGAGTGCGCAGAGTACAACGCGTCACAGTAGGGATGGAGCGCTCGAGTTTAGAAATCCGGCATTCGTCGCTTCCAAGAAGCGGAGAAATACACAATACGCATAGGTGTCAAGTCTCACGTATTTTGCGTGAGTCTCATGCAATTTCAGTGATTTTCAATTCTCACGGCGTGAGACGAAAACCTCACGTATTTTTGCGTTTTAGTCGGACTGATTTTTTTAAAAAGGTTCTTCTGAGGACAGTGTGAAAGTGTACAAGCCTCGCGGTAAGTGCGCGATTTGCGGAAGTCAGGGGCCAGAAGTCGCTTCTCGCGCATGCGTAGTGTGCTACAACAAAGAGATTCAAAGCGCAATTATGGCGTCTTCTTCGAAACTGCCTGCGAAAAGGGCTCGGTATTCTTCGAAATACCAGTGTGAGTGGGAAACGGACAAAGAGTTTCAGGGGCAGATCAGCAAGTCGAATACAGGGTCTGATTTTGTTTACTGCAAGTCATGCAAACTGTCGGTAAAGGTATCGGCGTCGGGGCGATTTGACATAGTTCGCCACTTCGCATCTTCAAAGCACAAAGAAGCTTTTAAAAAAGCAAAACAGCACATCCCTCTCGATGTTACATTCCGGAGGCAGGCTAACAACTTGGACCAAGGAGACCGTGTCTCAGTCAGAGATTCTCTTCTGCCAATTCCTTGCAAAACACAACCTGCCAGCGACAACCGCCGACCATTTCACCATTCTCATGAAAAAGATGTTCCCTGACTCGAAAGCGGCCCAATCCTTCTCCTGTAAGAGGACCAAGGCAACACAAATCATTAAAACGATGCCTGGCTACAGAATTGACAGCCCACCAGCCACAGAACACAAGTTCTTGCATGATGTTCGACAGTTCTACACAGCCTGGGTCCAGAAAATGTTGAACAAGTTCCCATTTGGAGATGAGATCCTGGAAC
>JAWQFJ010000754.1:88120-101410 GCA_034096865.1 Theodoxus fluviatilis | reverse complement strand
AAGGAAGAGTGAGTTTGCAAGCCAGGGTTAATTCCAGTGTGACCACAGGTGGCAGTGGGTCAGGGTGTGTTACAGAGTGTCAGAGAAAGGCAACACCGAGCATGCGAACAGGGTACGAATGGAAGTCGAGAAAAAAGAAGAAAGAAAGATTGCCTGACACGATTGTGAGAGGGTGACAGAGGCACGAGTAGAAGGGGTAGCCACAGCATGTTAGGATGGGAACCCAATCTGACGCAGATCAGATCGTGTATATATCACCCTGTTTGGTTTCAAATTAAGAATGCACTTAAGAAGACAAGGTCAAGTTACTGAATATTGTTGACTTGGACAGTTGCATGTTGTCCATGAAGAGATGTGCATGTGTTTGAAGTTATGTTCATAAATTGTTGTTTGCATGTTTCTATCTTGACACTAATCAAATCGAGTAAGTGGCCAGCCCAGTTAGAAGTCCAGCCATTAAGCAAACGAACCACAACAATACATGTTGGTGGAAATTGAGGAAAAACGCCGAGGACGGAAGAGTGACAAGTTTTGCAAAAATTTTAAGTAACTATTGAAGTTGACTGTAAAATTTTTGTTTTTCAAGGAGGGAGGTGTGATGATTGCCCATCAGTAGTTTTATTGTGTCTTAATTAGAGAGATGCTATGAAAAGAGGACCGAGGGGGTCGCATGGTGTGTGGGCGAACCAATTAGTTCCCACAGGGAGGACATCCGCTCTCCCAGGGAAGTCTCCTTCATCACCTAGGTTGGTGATAAGATAAACACCCTGTCCCTCGCGCCGCCCTGGTGCTCCCTGGTGCTTGACCGAGGGGTGCTCTTTCCCAGCCAACGTTCCAAGCTAGGGGGTCACCAGAAGGGGTGGTGGGGGTGAGGGGCAGCGACCAGAGAAGCGTGCTCAGAGAGTGAAGCATTAAAAATCCTCACTTCGGCGTTAACATCCAAGCCACACGCAGGTTTTCCGAAGTCCCTGCTGAGACAAGAGCTGCCGACCTGTCTCAGAGGTGCCTGCCTGAAGATGATGTGAACTCCTCCAAAGAAAACCGACTCCCTCCACCTCTACGAGTTTAGCGAATACAGACTGTTTAGGAAAAGAACTGATTCTTATTTCGTCGTTGGATCTCGGTGAGCATTGACATTTTATTCAACATTGAACAATTGACTAAGAACTGAGAACATTCATTCCAATTTTTCTTTTTATTCGGCTGGCCTAGAAATTCATAAATATTCACAAGTGAAATCAAATAATAACATTCTTCTTATGCATGCCTTGCATGATTGAAATACTTATTCATTAAATTTATTATTATCTAACTCTCGCTTGTTTTCTCCTTGGTTGTGAGAGAAGAGTGAATGAAACATGTCAGATATTTTGTGTCTACAAGTCAAGCCTCAAGTGTAAAGTAATTACACCAACTCACAATCATCATACCCCTAGACTGCGAGGTTGGGCTTGTAACAAGACAGACTGGTGGACAGCTGTACGTAGTTTGAGTCGCTTCACCTGTGTGCCCTCCATTCTCCATCCTGTCTGCAAACCCTACTGGAATCTAATGTTCTCCACCTCTCTCTCTCTCTCTCTCTCTCTCTCTCTCTCTCTCTCTCTCTCTCTCTCTCTCTAAGTCTCTCTCTCTCTCTCTCTCTCTCTCTCTCTCTCTCTCTCTCTCTCTCTCTCTCTCTCTCGCTCGCTCGCTCTCTCTCTCTCTCTCGCTCTCTCTCTCGCTCTCTCTCTCTCTCTCTCTCTCTCTCTCTCTCTCTCGCTCTCTCTCTCTCGCTCCCCCCCCCCTCTCTCTCTCTCTCTCTCTCTCTCTCTCTCTCTCTATGTACACGAATGATGTAAATAAGACATATGCTCAGTAGCCCCAAGGGGATCATTCATCAATAGGAGCATGCAAGTATGTCCATCTATGTTAACAAATTTCCAGTTTTGACCACCTTCTTTCAAATAGGCAGTTGGTCTTTTGAATAAATTATTTCGTTCGTTTACTCGTTCTCTCTCTGAATGGATGTCGTGGAAAGATGGTTGGGACGGACGGACGGATGGATGGATGAAAGGTAGTGTGAATAGAAAAAGAGGTGGGTTTATGGATAGATGGGTGGATGGATTAAGTATGGATAGATTAATGGAAGGAAAGAGGAAGGGATGGAAGAAAGGATGGATGGATGAGTGAATAGGAGGATACATGGATGGTTGAAGAGTCGGACGGACGGACGGAAGAACGAATGGATGAATGGATGGACGGGTGAATAGATGGATGGATGTATGGATGGATGGATGGATGGATGGATGGATGGATGGATGGATGGATGGATGGATGGATGGATGGATGGATGGATGGATGGATGGATGGATGGATGGATGGATGGATGGATGGATGGATGGTTGGATGGATGGTTGGATGGATGGATGGATGGATGGTTGGATGGTTGGATGGATAGATGGATGGTTGGATGGATGGATGGATGGATGGATGGATGGATGGATGGATGGATGGATGGATGGTTGGATGGTTGGATGGTTGGATGATTGGATGGATGGATGGATGGATGGATGGATGGATGGATGGATGGATGGATGGATGGATGGATGGATGGATGGATGGTTGGATGGATGGATGCATGGATGGACGGATGGTTGGATGGATGGATGGATGGATGGATGGTTGGATGCATGGATGCATGGATGCATGGATGCATGGATGGACGGATGGATGGATGGATGGACGGACGGACGGGTGGATGGACGGAGGGATGGAGGGAGGGATGGACGGACGGACGGACTGATGTGGTGAGTAAGTGAACACGTAAAGCGGTGGATTAACTGGTCGATGAGGAGACATGGAAAGAGGCCACACCGCGGTGTTGCGTCATCACGAGGACATTTGACGACGCAAAATACAACCACAGCGTGGACACGTCTTGCATGCTAACCTATGGTCAGGTGTTGCTCACTGTTGTACAGTCCATGTTTGGTACGGACAGTCCATGTGTGGTACGGACAGTAATAATAATAATAATAATATGTTTATTTGTAAGGCGCACTTCCTCCACAAAGTCAAAAAAAGTACATAGTGAAGCTCTAGGCGCGCACACACACAAAAACACGCACACATTATCATACAGTTTGAGCCTGGACATGAAACGCACATCCGCACGTTATAATACAACATGCATCCTACACGTAAAGAAACACACACATGCATTATATACAAACATGAGCCTGAAACATTCAGCAAGTACGAAATATTTTCAATAGGACTTAGAGAACAAGTGGGTTTTCAGATTTGACCGAAAGGAAGCTGCAGTGTTTGCATGACGCACTGTGAAGGGGAGTCCGTTCCAGGTGGTAGGACCCTGGTATGAAAAAGTACGCTGACCAAATGTTTTTGACCTAACGGATGGAATTTTGAAGATGCGAGTGTCGCAAGAAGAGCGAAGTTGTCTAGATGGTGTATAGATGTGACGGAGTTGAGACAGATAGAGAGGAGCGACAGCAGAGACAGAGTTGAAGCAGAGGCAGGAGGTTTTGTATTGGATCCTAGCAGAAACTGGTAGCCAATGAAGAGAGTGGAGGATAGGAGTAATGTGATGAGACTTTCTAACTTTACAGATGAGGCGAGCAGCAGAGTTCTGGACTCTTTGGAGCCGATCCACGAGATACTTAGGGCAACCAGTTCATTTGTGGTACGGAAAGTCCATTTGTGGTACGGACAGTCCAGTTGTGTTTCGGACAGTCCATGTGTGGTAAGGACAGTCCGTGTGTGGTACGGACAGTCCATGTGTGGTACGGACAGTCTATGTGTGGTACGGACAGTCCATGTGTGGTAAGGGCAGTCCATGTGCGGTACGGACAGTCCATGTGTGGTACGGACAGTCTATGTGTGGTACGGACAGGCCATGTGTGGTACGGACAGTCCATGTGTGGTACGGACAGTCCATGTGCGGTACGGACAGTCCATGTGTGGTACGGACAGTCCGTGTGTGGTACGGACAGTCCGTGTGTGGTACGGACAGTCCGTGTGTGGTACGGACAGTCCATGTGTGGTACGGACAGTCCATGTGTGGTACAGACAGTCCATGTGCGGTACGGACAGTCCATGTGTGGTACGGACAGTCCATGTGTGGTACGGACAGTCCATGTGTGGTAAGGATAGTCCATGTGCGGTACGGACAGTCCATGTGTGGTAAGGACAGTCCATGTGTGGTACGGACAGTCCGTGTGTGGTACAGACAGTCCATGTGTGGTACGGACAGTCCATGTGTGGTACGGACAGTCCATGTGCGGTACGGACAGTCTATGTGTGGTACGGACAGTCTATGTGTGGTAAGGACAGTCCATGTGTGGTACGGACAGTCCATGTGAGGTACGAACAGTCCATGTGTGGTACAGACAGTCCATGTGTGGTACGGACAGTCCATGTGCGGTACGGACAGTCCATGTGTTGTACGGACAGTCCATGTGTGGTACGGACAGTCCATGTGAGGTACGAACAGTCCATGTGTGGTACAGACAGTCCATGTGTGGTACGGACAGTCCATGTGTGGTACGGACAGTCCATGTGTGGTACGGACAGTCCATGTGTGGTACGAACAGTCCATGTGCGGTACGGACAGTCCATGTGTGGTAGGGACAGTCCATGTGTGGTACGGACAGTCCATGTGTGGTACGGACAGTCCATGTGTGGTACGGACAGTCCATGTGTGGTACGGACAGTCCATGTGTGGTACGGACAGTCCATGTGTGGTACGGACAGTCCATGTGTGGTACGGACAGTCCATGTGTGGTAAGGGCAGTCCATGTGCGGTACGGACAGTCCATGTGTGGTACGGACAGTCCATGTGTGGTACGGACAGTCCATGTGTGGTACGGACAGTCCATGTGTGGTACGGACAGTCTATGTGTGGTACGGACAGTCCATGTGTGGTACGGACAGTCCATGTGTGGTAAGGGCAGTCCGTGTGTGGTACGGACAGTCCATGTGCGGTACGGACAGTCCATGTGTGGTACGAACAGTCCATGTGTGGTACGGACAGTCCATGTGTGGTACGGACAGTCCATGTGTGGTACGGACAGTCCATGTGTGGTACGGACAGTCCGTGTGTGGTACGGACAGCACGCTGGATCCAGGAGGCCCATGGAGACACTTCACATTCAGGAGACACGGGCCGGGTGTTGGGGCTGTGGAGGCGAGGGCCGGGTGTTGGGGCGGTGGAGAGAGGGCCGGGTGTTGGGGCAGTGGAGAGAGGGCCGGGTGTTGGGGCAGTGGAGGCGAGGGCCGGGTGTTGGGGCGGTGGAGAGAGGGCCGGGTGTTGGGACAGTGGAGGCGAGGGCCGGGTGTTGGGGCAGTGGAGGCGAGGGCCGGGTGTTGGGGCGGTGGAGGCGAGGGCCGGGTGTTGGGGCAGTGGAGGCGAGGGCCGGGTGTTGGGGCTGTGGAGGCGAGGGCCGGGTGTTGGGGCAGTGGAGAGAGGGCCGGGTGTTGGGGCGGTGGAGAGAGGGCCGGGTGTTGTGGCAGTGGAGGCGAGGGCCGGGTGTTGGGGCTGTGGAGGCGAGGGCCGGGTGTTGGGGCAGTGGAGAGAGGGCCGGGTGTTGGGGCGGTGGAGAGAGGGCCGGGTGTTGGGACAGTGGAGGCGAGGGCCGGGTGTTGGGGCAGTGGAGGCGAGGGCCGGGTGTTGGGGCGGTGGAGGCGAGGGCCGGGTGTTGGGGCAGTGGAGGCGAGGGCCGGGTGTTGGGGCTGTGGAGGCGAGGGCCGGTGTTGGGGCAGTGGAGAGAGGGCCGGGTGTTGGGGCGGTGGAGAGAGGGCCGGGTGTTGTGGCAGTGGAGGCGAGGGCCGGGTGTTGGGGCTGTGGAGGCGAGGGCCGGGTGTTGGGGCAGTGGAGAGAGGGCCGGGTGTTGGGGCGGTGGAGAGAGGGCCGGCTGTTGGGACAGTGGAGGCGAGGGCCGGGTGTTGGGGCAGTGGAGGCGAGGGCCGGGTGTTGGGGCAGTGGAGAGAGGGCCGGGTGTTGGGGCAGTGGAGGCGAGGGCCGGGTGTTGGGGCGGTGGAGGCGAGGGCCGGGTGTTGGGGCAGTGGAGGCGAGGGCCGGGTGTTGGGGCGGTGGAGGCGAGGGCCGGGTGTTGGGGCAGTGGAGGCGAGGGCCGGGTGTTGGGGCAGTGGAGGCAAGGGCCGGGTCTTGGGGCAGTGGAGGCAAGGGCCGGGTGTTGGGGCAGTGGTGGCGAGGGCCGGGTGTTGGGACAGTGGAGGCGAGGGCCGGGTGTTGGGGCAGTGGAGGCGAGGGCCGGGTGTTGGGGCAGTGGAGAGAGGGCCGGGTGTTGGGGCAGATGAGGCGAGGGCCGGGTGTTGGGGCAGTGGAGAGAGGGCCGGGTGTTGGGGCAGTGGAGAGAGGGCCGGGTGTTGGGGCAGTGGAGAGAGGGCCGGGTGTTGGGGCAGTGGTGGCGAGGGCCGGGTGTTGGGGCAGTGGTGGTGAGGGCCGGGTGTTGGGGCAGTGGAGAGAGGGCCGGGTGTTGGGGCAGTGGAGGCGAGGGCCGGGTGTTGGGGCAGTGGAGGCGAGGGCCGGGTGTTGGGGCAGTGGAGGGGAGGGCCGGGTGTTGGGGCAGTGGAGGCGAGGGCCGGTTGTTGGGGCTGTGGAGCGAGGGCATCAAAGTGGCGCCGTGTAAAGATTCCCCGAGGAGAAGCTCTTCATCTCGCCATTCAAGCCGCAGTCCATCAAGGGCCTGGTCTCGCCCCCTGCCCGTGTGAAGGCCGCACATTTTGTTTCCGCCCCCGCAAGAAAAGAGCTGTTGCCAGCGTAACGCCGCTGTCAGGCCCGGACCTCGCACCTGACGTCTCCATTCGCCTTGCCACGCCTGCCATCCCCGCGTTCAGGGGAAACAACCTCGAAATGTCAGGCGACAAGATTTACGCCACCAGTTGTACCCTGTTTGCTCAGTCCCTCCTTTTCGCCCCCGCGTGCGGAAGTGTCAACACCTACACAGTGTCGACAGGAAAGCTGGAAAAGTCAATGATGAAATCTTACCCTTTGCCGCCCACAATGATGGGCACCACTGCTCTCGTCACCTCCTCCGCCCTCCAGCCTCGAGCTGAGCGCAGGAGAGTTGTCGGCCCGTGGTTTCCCACTTGTGTCCTCTCCTGAAGCTTGTGTGGCGTCGTCCATTGCTTGACCTCCATTTCTGTCACCCCTGACCTCGGTCCCAAGGTCATAGGCAAATACGTTCAAGTCAGTCACGTGTTGAAATATATAATGTGTTGAATTCGATCCGTATATGATTTAGTGTCAGTCAGTGACTCCCAGCCCCACTGACATCATCAACCTCTTTGAGGATTTTCTTTGGTTTCACTTTGCCACGGGAATAGCTCTTCATTCTCTGAGGCGGAGGGACGCTTTTTAATATGTCCTTGTTGTTGTTGTTGTCTTTGGTGGTGGTGGTGGTTGTGGTGGTGGTAGTGGTGGTGGTGATGCTGGTAGTGGTGATAATGGTGGCGGTGGTGGTGATGGTAGTGGTGGTGGTGATGGTGGTAGTGATGATGGTGGTGGTCGTGGTGGTGGTGGAAGTGATGATGGTGGTGGTGGTGGTGGTGGTAGTGGTGGTGGTGGTGGTAGTGGTGGTGGTGGTAGTGGTGGTTGTTACGGTTAAACTATTATTCCATTTTATTGTTTGAGGCATTCGCCGTGTCGATGTTTTGGCGGGAACAAGCCTAAGCTTTGCAATTTGAGACCGGCTTGAACCGGTTGTTCACAAAATTACTTATGATGCAACCATGTCCTCACACGACCCTTCCTCATCACGAAATCAATTCCCCTCTCCCCCTTCCATGCTCCCTCCCCCCTTACCCCTGCTTGCCGCCTCTCACCCCCCCCCCCCCCCCCACTGCTCTCCAGTCAGCTCTCCCTGCACACCTGCACAGGTGCCACTGTTCCCAGGCGTGACCAGCCTGACCGTCTTGGAGTGACACCAAGCACGTCCTAAATATAACCTCTGTCTCCACTCGCTTTGGAACATCGCCACGTATTCGCAGAGCGAGGGGAGAGAGAGAGAGAGAGAGAGAGAGAGAGAGAGAGAGAGAGATAGATAGATAGATAGATAGATAGATAGATAGATAGATAGATAGATAGATAGATAGATAGATAGATAGATAGATAGATGGATGGATGGATGGATGGATGGATGGATGGATGGATGGATGGATGGATGGATGGATGGATGGATGGATGGATGGATGGATGGATGGATGGATGGATGGATGGATGGATGGATGGATGGATGGATGGATGGATGGATGGATGGATGGATGGATGGATGGATGGATGGATGGATGGATGGATGGATGGATGGATGGATGGATGGATGGATGGATGGATGGATGGATGGATGGATGGATGGATGGATGGATGGATGGATGGATGGATGGATGGATGGATGGATGGATGGATGGATGGATGGATGGATGGATGGATGGATGGATGGATGGATGGATAGATAGATAGATAGATAGATAGATAGGGGCTGTTGAGTGATTGTGATTGTGGCAATACACTTCGTTTATATATCTGTGCAGGTGTTGGTGTTTGTTCTTGTTATTTTCATTGTGCGGGCTAGGCTAACCCTAGGCCCAGTTAGCCGGTCCGTAACAGTGTAAATGTGGCTATGCCCACGCATTGAGTTCTTGCAAGAAATATGCGTTAGAAATGCTATTTATTATTATTATTAATATTATTATTAATATTAATATTAATATTATTATTATTATTATTATTATTATTATTATTATTATTATTATTATTATTATTATTATTGGGTGGGTGGGTGGTTGTGTGGGTGGTTGGTTGGATGGTTGGGTGGTTGGTTGGTTGGGTGGTTGGTAGGTTGGGTGGTTGGTTGGTCGGGTGGTTGGTTGGTAGTTTAGGTGGTTGGTAGGGTGGTTGGTTGGTTGGTTGGTTGGCTGGTTGGCTGGTTGGCTGGTTGGTTGGTTGGGTGGTTAGTTGGCTGGGTGGTTGGTTGGGTGGTTGGTTGGGTGGTTGGTTGGTTGGGTGGTTGGGTGGTTGGGTGGTTGGGTGGTTGGGTAGTAGGGTGGTTGGTTGGTTGGTTAGTTGGGTGGTTGAGTGGTTGGGTGGTTGGATGGTGGGTGGTTGGGTGGTTGGGTGGGTGGTTGATAGATTGGTTGGTTGGTTGGGTGGTTGATTGAGTGGTTGGTTGGGTGGTTGGTTGGGTGGTTGATTGGGTGGTTGGTTGGGTGGATGGTTGGGTGGTTGGGTGGTTGGTTGGGTGGGTGGGTAGTTGGTTGCTTGGTTGGGTGGTTGGTTGGGTGGTTGGTTGGTTTGGTTGGTTTGGTTGGTTTGGTTGGTTGTGGTGGTAGTTGTGGTGGTGGTAGTTGTGGTGGTAGTGGTGGTGGGGGTGGTGGTGCAGGTGGAGGTAGTGGTGGTGGTGGTGGTGGTGGTGATGGTGGAAGTAGTGGTGGTGGTGGTGGTGGTGGTGGTGCCGCTGGAGGTAGTGGTGGTGGTGCAGGTGGAGGCAGTGGTGGTGGTGGTGGTGGTGCAGGTGGAGGCAGTGGTGGTGGTGGTGGTGGTGGTGGTGGAGGTAGTGGTGGTGGTGGTGCTGGTGCAGGTGGAGGTAGTGGTGGTGGTGCAGGTGGAGGTAGTGGTGGTGGTGGTGGTGGAGGTAGTGGTGGTGGTGGTGGTGCTGGTGCAGGTGGAGGTAGTGGTGGTGGTGGTGGTGGAGGTAGTGGTGGTGGTGGTGCTGGTGGAGGTAGTGGTGGTGGTGGTGGTGGAGGTAGTGGTGGTGGTGGTGCTGGTGGAGGTAGTGGTGGTGGTGCAGGTGGAGGTAGTGGTGGTGGTGCAGGTGGAGGCAGTGATGGTGGTGGTGGTGTAGGTGGAGGCAGTGATGGTGGTGGTGATGGTGCAGGTGGAGGCAGTGATGGTGGTGCAGGTGGAGGCAGTGATGGTGATGGTGGTGCAGGTGGAGGCAGTGATGGTGGTGGTGGTGCAGGTGGAGGCAGTGATGGTGGTGGTGGTGCAGGTGGAGGCAGTGATGGTGATGGTGGTGCAGGTGGAGGCAGTGATGGTGGTGGTGGTGCAGGTGGAGGCAGTGATGGTGGTGCAGGTGGAGGCAGTGATGGTGATGGTGGTTCAGGTGGAGGCAGTGATGGTGGTGGTGGTGCAGGTGGAGGTAGTGGTGGTGGTGATGGTGGTGCAGGTTGAGGCAGTGATGGTGGTGGTGGTGGTGCAGGTGGAGGCAGTGATGGTGGTGCAGGTGGAGGCAGTGATGGTGGTGCAGGTGGAGGCAGTGATGGTGGTGGTGGTGCAGGTGGAGGTAGTGGTGGTGGTGATGGTGGTGCAGGTGGAGGCAGTGATGGTGGTGGTGGTGGTGCAGGTGGAGGCAGTGATGGTGGTGCAGGTGGAGGCAGTGATGGTGGTGGTGGTGCAGGTGGAGGCAGTGATGGTGGTGGTTGTGCAGGTGGAGGCAGTGATGGTGGTGGTGGTGTAGGTGGAGGCAGTGATGGTGGTGGTGGCGCAGGTGGAGGTAGTGGTGGTGGTGATGGTGGTGCAGGTGGAGGCAGTGATGGTGGTGGTGGTGGTGCAGGTGGAGGCAGTGATGGTGGTGCAGGTGGAGGCAGTGATGGTGGTGGTGGTGTAGGTGGAGGCAGTGATGGTGGTGGTGGTGTAGGTGGAGGCAGTGATGGTGGTGGTGGCGCAGGTGGAGGTAGTGGTGGTGGTGATGGTGGTGCAGGTGGAGGCAGTGATGGTGGTGCAGGTGGAGGCAGTGATGGTGATGGTGGTGCAGGTGGAGGCAGTGATGGTGGTGGTGGTGCAGGTGGAGGTAGTGGTGGTGGTGATGGTGGTGCAGGTGGAGGCAGTGATGGTGGTGGTGGTGGTGCAGGTGGAGGCAGTGATGGTGGTGCAGGTGGAGGCAGTGATGGTGGTGCAGGTGGAGGCAGTGATGGTGGTGGTGGTGTAGGTGGAGGCAGTGATGGTGGTGGTGGTGCAGGTGGAGGTAGTGGTGGTGGTGATGGTGGTGCAGGTGGAGGCAGTGATGGTGGTGGTGGTGGTGCAGGTGGAGGCAGTGATGGTGGTGCAGGTGGAGGCAGTGATGGTGGTGGTGGTGCAGGTGGAGGCAGTGATGGTGGTAGTTGTGCAGGTGGAGGCAGTGATGGTGGTGGTGGTGTAGGTGGAGGCAGTGATGGTGGTGGTGGCGCAGGTGGAGGTAGTGGTGGTGGTGATGGTGGTGCAGGTGGAGGCAGTGATGGTGGTGGTGGTGGTGCAGGTGGAGGCAGTGATGGTGTAGCAGGTGGAGGCAGTGATGGTGGTGGTGGTGTAGGTGGAGGCAGTGATGGTGGTGGTGGTGTAGGTGGAGGCAGTGATGGTGGTGGTGGCGCAGGTGGAGGTAGTGGTGGTGGTGATGGTGGTGCAGGTGGAGGCAGTGATGGTGGTGGTGGTGGTGCAGGTGGAGGCAGTGATGGTGGTGCAGGTGGAGGCAGTGATGGTGGTGGTGGTGGTGCAGGTGGAGGCAGTGATGGTGGTGGTGGTGTAGGTGGAGGCAGTGATGGTGGTGCTGGTGCAGGTGGAGGCAGTGATGGTGGTGCAGGTGGAGGCAGTGATGGTGGTGGTGGTGTAGGTGGAGGCAGTGATGGTGGTGGTGGTGGTGCAGGTGGAGGCAGTGATGGTGGTGCAGGTGGAGGCAGTGATGGTGGTGCAGGTGGAGGCAGTGATGGTGGTGGTGGTGGTGCAGGTGGAGGCAGTGATGGTGGTGCAGGTGGAGGCAGTGATGGTGGTGGTGGTGCAGGTGGAGGCAGTGATGGTGGTGGTGGTGTAGGTGGAGGCAGTGATGGTGGTGCTGGTGCAGGTGGAGGCAGTGATGGTGGTGCAGGTGGAGGCAGTGATGGTGGTGGTGGTGTAGGTGGAGGCAGTGATGTTGGTGCAGGTGGAGGCAGTGATAGTGGTGGTGGTGTAGGTGGAGGCAATGGTGGTGGTGATGGTGGTGGTGGTACAGGTGGAGGCAGTGATGGTGGTGGTGGTGCAGGTGGAGGCAGTGATGGTGGTGGGGGTGGTGCAGGTGGAGGCAGTGATGGTGGTGGTGGTGCAGGTGGAGGCAGTGATGGTGGTGCAGGTGGAGGCAGTGGTGGTGGTGGTGGTGAAGGTGGAGGCAGTGGTGGTGGTGATGGTGGTGCAGGTGGAGGCAGTGATGGTGGTGGTGGTGTAGGTGGAGGCAGTGGTGGTGGTGATGGTGGTGGTGGTGCAGGTGGAGGCAGTGATGGTGGTGGTGGTGCAGGTGGAGGCAGTGATGGTGGTGGTGGTCGTGCAGGTGGAGGCAGTGATGGTGGTGGTGGTGCAGGTGGAGGCAGTGATGGTGGTGGTGGTGCAGGTGGAGGCAGTGATGGTGGTGGTGGTGCAGGTGGAGGCAGTAATGGTGGTGGTGGTGCAGGTGGAGGCAGTGATGGTGGTGGTGGTGCAGGTGGAGGCAGTGATGGTGGTGACGGTGCAGGTGGAGGCAGTGATGGTGGTGCAGGTGGAGGCAGTGATGGTGGTGGTGGTGCAGGTGGAGGCAGTGATGGTGGTGGTGGTGGTGCAGGTGGAGGCAGTGATGGTGGTGGTGGTGCAGGTGGAGGCAGTGATGGTGGTGGTGGTGGTGCAGGTGGTGGTGGTGGTGGTGCAGGTGGAGGCAGTGATGGTGGTGGTGGTGCAGGTGGGCAGTGGTGGGGGTGGTGGTGTGGTGGTGGCAGTGGTGGTGGTGATGGTGGTGGTGGTGCAGGTGGAGATGGTGATGGTGATGGTGGTGCAGGTGGTGGTGGTGAGGTGTGGTGGTGCAGGTGTGGTGGTGCAGGTGTGGTGGTGCAGGTGTGGTGGTGGTGCAGGTGTGGTGGTGCAGGTGTGGTGGTGCAGGTGTGGTGGTGCAGGTGTGGTGGTGGTGCAGGTGTGGTGGTGCAGGTGTGGTGGTGGTGCAGGTGTGGTGGTGGTGTGGTGGTGCAGGTGTGGTGGTGCAGGTGTGGTGGTGCAGGTGTGGTGGTGCAGGTGTGGTGGTGCAGGTGTGGTGGTGCAGGTGTGGTGGTGCAGGTGTGGTGGTGCAGGTGTGGTGGTGCAGGTGTGGTGGTGCAGGTGTGGTGGTGCAGGTGTGGTGGTGCAGGTGTGGTGGTGCAGGTGTGGTGGTGCAGGTGTGGTGGTGCAGGTGTGGTGGTGCAGGTGTGGTGGTGCAGGTGTGGTGGTGGTGCAGGTGTGGTGGTGCAGGTGTGATGGTGCAGGTGTGGTGGTGCAGGTGTGGTGGTGGTGCAGGTGTGGTGGTGCAGGTGTGGTGGTGCAGGTGTGGT
>JAWQFJ010000754.1:73120-85620 GCA_034096865.1 Theodoxus fluviatilis | reverse complement strand
GTTGTGTTGGTGTTGGTGGTTGTGGTGGTGGTTGTGTTGGTGGTGGCAGTGGTGTCAGTGGTAGTGGTGGTGGTGGTTGTGGCAGTGGTAGTGGTGGTGGGGGGTGGTGGTGTCACCGCTCTCAATGGTGCTGATCAGGGTTTGGAGTCATGAGTGTTGTGATAGTAACTGTTAGTGCTGGTTGTACTTATTGCTGGATGATTGTGATAGTAACTGTTAGTGCTGGTTGTACTTATTGCTGGATGGTTGTGATAGTAACTGTTAGTGCTGGTTGTACTTATTGCTGGATGGTTGTGATAGTAACTGTTAGTGCTGGTTGTACTTATTGCTGGATCAGAGATGAACATGTCTAGTCATAAGACGATGGTAGACTGTAGAAGATCTGTGTATTACAGACTTTTTTGTTTGATTGTTTGATTATTTGTTTGCATTATGGACTTGACTGGGATGGCTTCTAACCCAGCTTGTTTGGTTGGGGGTGGGTGGGTGTGGGGGGTATGTTTGGTTGTTGTATCAGTGTCCTCATTATCACGGCAGATATCACACAGAGGCACATTACTGCCTCACTGACTACTGGAGGAACTTACCCTTAAAATGGGGTTTTTGTGAATGAACAAGGAGTACCTTGACATCATGAAATGAATTAGGTCTTCTTTTTTCTTTCTTTTTTTCTGTTGTAAAGACTGAATAATAATTTTCACATAATTGGGCTTGAGGTGGCATTCCAACATAATTGGGCTTGAGGTGGCGTTCCAACATAATTGGGCTTGAGGTGGCGTTCCAACACTTGGGATTTTCTTCCCCAGTGTTCCATGATGGTCAAGAAATCCAACTGGTTTTGGTACAAGCTCAAGAAGAATTGTAAAGCTCCAACTGGTAAAGGCCATATTTTCCTCTTTTTCAAAGATGTCTAAAACATACTTGCAGTTTCTTGGTTTGCAAGATTTCCAGGGGAGGGGGGGGGGGGGGGGGTTGATCTTTTTTTAACCAAATTATTTTGGCATTTTGAAACAATCCATCAGCTTCCATTTTTCTCCAAACAGTAACATTCCAAAGTGGGTGGTGGGTTGGGGTGGTTTGGGTTGGATTGGGTGGTTGGTTGGTTTTTAATAAATGAGAATGAGTTTTTTGCAGTGCATTTCATTGGTATGAACTTGCTCGTGTATCATGAAAGGTGACCATCAACAGTGCAAGCAGTTAGGGGGATAAGGCGGTGACTATAGGGCTGCTATGAAGCAGTTCTCTTTCCAGTTCATGAGTACTACCACATCATAAACACACATGCTTAGTGCTTAAAACTGCAAGAAAAAAAGTAAATCCTAGACTAGAGTTGCCCAGGCAGCTAGTCAAGGAGGCCGCCACATACATTTCATTGAAAATACATCACTCAAAAACTGTGTAAGATCACTTTTTTTCTTCAGTAAGTTACACATTATTTCCATATTTTATGCAGTAAAATTGTTCAAATGATTATTATTTTCTTCAGTAAGTTACACATCGTTTCCATATTTTATGCAGTATAAATAGTTCAAATGATTATTTCATATCACATATCCATCACCCTGAAAATATGCCAAAAGCATCCCATTCTATATACATATTTTATCAATTACAACAACAATAATGAAAAGTCCACTATTTGAGCCTGACAAAGTTGTGAAAACACAAACAAAGAATAAATCCTCCAGTTTCAGTGATGTATCATATCTTCCCCCTGTTTCCCCTCTAATTTTCATATGGTACAAAACTATTTTGAGAAATCAAGGAACAAAGATCAGACATTATAGTTTTTTTTTATTCTTACTTTTTTAATACATGGGAAAGCTGTTTCTCCACTGTCAGACATAAACTATGAACTGGTTCCGAAGTCAATACTTTACTGAATCTTCTCTCTGCAAGGGTTGGGGGTAAGTCCGAAGTCAATACTTTACTGAATCTTCTCTCTGCAAGGGTTGGGGGTAAGAATTTCCATTGTGTCTCCCTACTGGCTTTGTAACAGGTGAAGAAGTATGAAAGTCATGTCTTCACTGGCTCATATTGCAACCAGCTTCCAAACGATAGTCTGTGTGGCTTTTTAAAGTAGTTTTTGTGCAGTTTGAGGTTTTTTGTGCAGTTCGAGGCAGTTTTCATGCTAGTGGTGGCCAGCATTACTTAGTACACTGGTTTGACAATACAAATTTGCAGAGATCTGAAATTCCACATAAAATAAGAAAATAGTGAGCTTGCACTACTGTATCATCACCACCCACCGCCTCCTCACCCACCCCCTAAAGATTGATACAAAGTATATTTCTGTGTACATTAGTGATTGATACAAAAGCACAGTTCTGTGTAATTAGTGAATGATACAAAAGCACAGTTCTGTGTACATTAGTGATTGATACAAAAGCACAGTTCTGTGTACATTAGTGATTGATACAAAAGCACAGTTTTCTGTACAGTAGTGATTGATACAAAGTACATTTCTGTGTACATTAGGGATTGATACAAAAGTACAGTTCTGTGTACATTAATGACTGATACAAAAGTACAGTTCTGTGTACATTAGTGATTGATACAAAAGTACAGTTCTGTGTACATTAGTGAATGATACAAAAGCACAGTTCTGTGTACAGTAGTGATTGGTACGAAAGTACAGTTATGTGTACATTAGTGATTGGTACGAAAGTACAGTTCTGTGTACATTAATGACTGATACAAAAGTACAGTTCTGTGTACATTAGTGATTGATACAAAAGTACAGTTCTGTGTACATTAGTGATTGATACAAAAGTACAGTTCTCTGTACAATAGTGATTGATACAAAAGTACAGTTCTGTGTACATTAGTGATTGGTACAAAAGTACAGTTCTGTGTACATTAATGACTGGTACAAAAGTACAGTTCTGTGTACATTAATGATTGGTACAAAAGTACAGTTCTGTGTACATTAGTGATTGATACAAAAGTACAGTTCTGTGTACATTAATGATTGGTACAAAAGTACAGTTCTGTGTTCATTAATGACTGGTACAAAAGCACAGTTCTGTGTACATTAATGATTGGTACAAAAGTACAGTTCTGTGTACATTAGTGATTGATACAAAAGCACAGTTCTGTGTGCATTAATGACTGGTACAAAAGTACAGTTCTGTGTACAATAGTGATTGATACAAAAGCACAGTTCTGTGTACATTAGTGACTGGTACAAAAGCACAGTTCTGTGTACATTAGTGACTGGTACAAAAGCACAGTTATGTGTACATTAGTGAAAGATACAAAAGTACAGTTCTGTGTACATTAGTGAAAGATACAAAAGCACAGTTCTGTGTTCATTAATGACTGGTACAAAAGCACAGTTCTGTGTACATTAATGATTGATACAAAAGCACAGTTCTGTGTACAATAGTGATTGATACAAAAGCACAGTTCTGTGTACATTAGTGAATGATACAAAAGTACAGTTCTGTGTACAATAGTGATTGATACAAAAGCACAGTTCTGTGTTCATTAGTGACTGGTACAAAAGCACAGTTCTGTGTACATTAGTGACTGGTACAAAAGCACAGTTATGTGTACATTAATGACTGGTACAAAAGTACAGTTCTGTGTACATTAATGACTGGTACAAAAGTACAGTTATGTGTACATTAGTGATTGATACAAAAGTACAGTTATGTGTACATTAGTGATTGATACAAAAGTACAGTTCTGTGTACATTAGTGATTGATACAAAAGTACAGATCTGTGTACATTAGTGAAATATACAAAAGTACAGTTATGTGTACATTAGTGATTGATACAAAAGTACAGTTCTGTGTACATTAGTGAACGATACAAAAGTACAGTTCTGTGTACATTAGTGAAAGATACAAAAATACAGTTCTGTGTAATTAGTGATTGATACAAAAGTACAGTTCTGTGTACATTAGTGATTGGTACAAAAGTACAGTTCTGTGTACATTAGTGATTGATACAAAAGTACAGTTCTGTGTACATTAGTGAACGATACAAAAGTACAGTTCTGTGTACATTAGTGAAAGATACAAAAGTACAGTTCTGTGTACATTAGTGAAAGATACAAAAGTACAGTTCTGTGTACATTAGTGATTGGTACGAAAGTACAGTTCTGTGTACATTAGTGATTGATACAACAGTACAGTTCTGTGTACATTAATGACTGGTACAAAAGTACAGTTCTGTGTACATTAGGGATTTATACAAAAGCACAGTTCTGTATACATTAGTGATTGATACAAAAGTGCTTCAAGTCCAGCATTAACATTGCAAAGACACGAAGCTATCCAGGAGCAGACATTGGAAGCGACCACGACTTGCTGATGATGAACTTCCGCCTGAGCCTTAAAAAAATCAGCAAGCAGAAAGGTACCAGGCTTAGATTTGACCTTGAAAGGTTGAAAGACCCTGAGGTTGATAAGTCCTTCAAAGCAATGATTGGAGGGAAGTTTGCACCGCTTTTAGTTCTGGGTGACGAAGAGAGCCTCAACACAGAGACCAACATCTTCAATGAGGCAGTGATAGAGACAGCCAGGCAGTTATTAGGAAAACACCGCCCAACAAAGAAACCATGGGTCACTGCAAAAATTTTGAACATGTGCGATAAGAGAAGGGAACTGAAGAAAAATAAGGGTACAGCAGATGGAGTAAGTAAGTACAGAGAGGCCAACAACAGGGTCAAGAAGGCCATGAAGAGTGCCAAGGAGGAGTGGATCAAACAGCAATGTGATGCAGTTGAGGAGAACCTCCAGAAGAATAACACCAAGAAAGCATACCAGATAGTCAAAGACCTTACAGCGACCAAACAAGGGCAGGTCAACACCATACAAGACAAGAGTGGGATTTGTCTCACACAAGAACGCGAAATTATGAAACGCTGGACTGAGTACTGCTCTGAGCTGTACAACTATGACACCAGAGGAGATCCTAAAGTACTGAACTGTCCTCAGACTACCGAGGAGGACAACTACTCAATTCTTTGAGAAGAGGTGGAGACAGCAGTTAAGTCCCTCAAGAGAGAGAAGTCAGCTGGGGTTGACAACATTCCAGGGGAACTCATCCAGGCAGGAGGCGACGCAATGATCGATGCACTCACAAAGATCTGCAATAAGATCTGGCAGACGGGAGATTGGCCAACCCCGTGGACACAGTCCCTAGTGATTACATTGCCCAAGAAAGGAAACCTGCAAATGTGCCAGAACTACCGCACAATCAGCCTCATCAGCCATCCCAGCAAGGTCATGCTGAAAGTACTGCTGAACAGATTAAAACCTCAGGCAGAAAAAAATCATTGCTGAAGATTAGGCAGGTTTCAGACCAGGTAGGAGCACCACCGAACAGATCTTCAATCTGAGAGTCCTGTGTGAGAAACATCTACAACACCAACAAGATCTGTACCATGTCTTTATAGACTTTAAGAAAGCATTTGACAGAGTCTGGCATGCTGCGCTGTGGCCACAATGAGAAGCCACAACATCAGCTCCAAGATCCTCAAAGTCGTCGAACATCACTATGACAGAGCGAGCATCGCAGTCCTGCTCAATGGTACCACAGGCGAATGGTTCAGGACAACGGTTGGAGTCAGACAGGGCTGTCTACTCTCCCCCACACTCTTCAACCTCTTCCTCAAAAGGATAATGACTGAAGCCCTAGCAGACCACGAAGGATCAATCAGCATCTGTCTCAGAAAGATCACGAACTTACGTTTTGCTGATGACATTGATGGATTAGCAGGAAGTGAAGAGGAGCACCTAGACAAGACCTCACAGGCATATGGCATGGAGATCAGCACTGAGAAGACCAAGGTGATGACGAACAACCCTCGGGGCTTAAAAATGGAAATCAAAGTGAAGGGCCAAAAACTGGAAGCTGTGAACAACTTCAAATACCTGAGATCTTTCGTGACTGATGAAGGGTCCAAACCAGGAATACTGTCCAGGATAGCTCAAACAACAGCAGCATTGGCAAAGTTGAAGTCAATATGGCATGACAGAAATATCACTCTCACGTCGAAGATCAGGCTCATGCGCACGCTGGCCATCTCCGTATTCTTGTATGCATGCGAGACCTGGACACTCACATCTGAACTACAGAGACGGATACAAGCCCTGGAAATGAGATGCTACCGCAAGATTCTAAACATCTCATATAAAGACCATGTCACGAATGAGGAAGTCAGCAACAGGATCAGGAGAGCATTTGGACAGTAGGAAGACCTGCTCTCAATTGTTAAAAGCAGAAAGCTGAAGTGGTATGGTCACGTGTCAAGAGGCAGTGGGCAGGCCAAGACCATCCTGGACACCTGAAGCGTGTGATGCACTGAGAGGCTGTATGGAATGTACGGACTGGGATGTTTTTGTTGATGCATGTGAGTCACTTGATGAACTTTCTGAAACAGTGTCTGATTATATCAATTTTTGTGTTGATAATGTGCCAGTCAAACAGGTGACACATTATGCCAATGCCAAACCTTGGATTACAGGAGAGATTAGGGACTTATTTGAAACAGAAAAGAGCTGCTTTTGCAAATGGGGATAAAGATGAACTAAGGAATGTCCAGAGAGAGTTGAAGATAGCCATAAGAGCGGGGAAAGACCAGTACAAACAGAAACTTGAAGCAAGACTGGACAGCAACAATGTTAAGGAAGTCTGGCAGGGTATGCAGAAAATAACTGGGTGTGCTAAGAAAAAGAAGGTTAATGGTTCTGGTGCAGGTTCTGACTATGCTGATGAGTTGAATACATTTTATGCAAGGTTTGATGTCCATGATTTTAAGGATGTACAGGAGATGATTTTAAGGTCTGGGAATTTTTCTGATTCTATTGCACAGGATCCAGTCACACTGTCAGTTGAAGATGTTTGTAAACAGCTGAAAAAGACTAAGGTTAACAAGTCAGCAGGACCTGATGGTGTTAAGCCTAAGGTATTGTCCATCTGTGCTGATCAGCAGTATAAGATTTTTCACGCCATGTTTTCCATGTCTTTGTCATTGTGCAAAATTCCGTCTGCTTGGAAAACTTCCTGTATTGTGCCAGTGCCTAAGAAGCCTAATGTGTCATGTCTTAATGATTACAGACCTGTAACTCTTACTTCTCACATCATGAAAGTTTTTGAAAGATTGGTGTTGACTGTATTGAAGATCCAAGTTGCTGTTTTTCAAGATTCTTTGCAGTTTGCATACAGGACCAAAGTAGGGGTTGATGATGCAATATTGTTCATGCTGCATTCCATGTACACACATCTGGAAAAGAGCTCTGCTTGTGTTAGAATTATGTTTTTTTATTTTTCTTCTGCATTTCAGACTATTCAGCCTCATCTTTTGGCTCAGAAGTTACAAAACATGTCTTTGCATCCTTGTACTGTGAAATGGATTCTGGATTATTTAGTAGATAGACCACAGTTTGTATGATGGAACGGTACTTTTACATCAGACATGATTAACACTTTCATCGGAGCACCTCAGGGTACAGTTTTGTCACCTTTTTTGTTTACATTGTACACATCGGATTTTAAAGTGCAAGGCGAGTCATGTCATCTTCATAAATTTTCTGATGACTCCACCGTGGTTGGTTGCATCCTTGATGGTGATGAAAACGTGTACAGAGAACGTATTGATAATTTTGTGTCTTGGTGTGATTCCAACTATTTAGTGTTAAATGCAAGCAAGACGAAGGAAATGATTATTGATTTTTGAAAGAAGAAAGAGATTGTCCATCCTGTAGTCATTAAGGGGGAATCTATTGAGATTGTTAGTGAGTACAAGTATTTAGGGGTAGTTTTAGATATCAAGCTCACCTGGTTCAATCATGTTGATGCTGTTTTCAAAAAGACACAGTCAAGATTGTTTTTCCTTCGCAAACTAAGATCATTCAATGTTTGTAACAAGATGCTGAACATGTTCTATCAGAGTATGGTGTGCAGTGTGTTGGTGTTTGCATCGGTGTGTTGAGGAGGGAATGCCACTGCAAAGGACACTGGCAGGCTGAACAGGCTCATTAAGAAAGCGAGCTCTGTTGTGGGCCAGAGCCTTGACACTTTGGAAACCCTTGTTCAGAGAAGACTTGCCAGTAAGTCAAGAGCTATTCTGCTTGATTCAGGGCATCCCCTCCACGGCGCACTGATGGATCTCCGCATCACACAGAATGGAATATTTATCATGCCTCCGTGCCGAACAGAGCGTTTTCGGCGTTCTTTCATTCCTTCAGCTGTCAGATATTTTAACAGCAACCGAGCCATTGTTCTGGCCACAGACTATCGGTGATGCTTTTTTAACAGAACTTCTTAAGGTCATGTTGGATTTATTTTTGGTCATTTTGGCACTGTGTGTGTTGGTGTTGACACTAGCATGTATAACTATCTAGCTTAGTATGAATGTATGTATGTATGCGTGTATGTATGTGTTGGTGTGTCATGCTGTGTGCAAGTAAAAGGGCATCTTAGTTATACATATTAATTGATTTCATTATCATGGTTTTTCTGAGTTTTATTATAACTTTTATAATCATTAATGACCCATGTATGCTGTTGACCAATTTAATTTCCTTATGGATTAATAAAATGTGACCAGCCACGACAAAACCAGTGCTAAGTCGCGCGGCCCTATTTTGCGCTAAGTCTGAGAGGGAGGGTCAATCTGGGTGATTTTCACTTTTTGATAAAAATAGATTCTACATGGTTCAAACTATCATGCCAGTAAAGGAAACATGTTGAAGAATTATATTTTTATGGTAAAATAAAGACTTTTGTGTTATGTATTGTTTCAAAAGCTCCCTGTAATTAGCGTTAATTGCCTCATTTTAGCCTCTATAAACACACCTAAACCCTTGCAGAACCCCTTCAAGTTGTATACCGTTAGAAAGGCCGCTCTCTCGGCGTTCCCGCTCTGTGGATGTCGAAGAAAGATTAGGTCAGCTATTTTTGGAAACGGAGTTTAAAATACCGTCGCTAAGGTGTTTAATGTCTGAAGAGGGTAAATCTTATGAGATCGTTTTTTCAAAATGACCGCTGCTTCAGTACCCAACTTGAAATGCCTGTAACTCCTATTCTAATTAACTCACACTGTTCATTCTTATATCAAAACAAACAGAAATGAATGCAGAATTCAAAACTATTAAAACCCTATTTTGTCCAAAAAATGACTTAGCACTGGTTTTGTCGTGGCTGGTCACAAATAATATGAGTTATGAGGTACCGTACCAAGTGGAAGAAGGAGAGGCAGGCAGAGAAAGAGGTGGGAAGACAACATCAAAGAGTGGACAGGCTTGACCTTTGCTGACTCACAGCGAGCCACAGAGGATAGAGATCGATGGAGGAAGATTGTCCGAAAGTCATCAGTGCTGCCTCAACAACCCATCTCAGGGTTGAGAAACTGAACTGAACTGAACTGAACTGAACTGAGAGTACATTTCTGCCAGTTGTTTAATTCCAGGCACAAATATGCAAGTGCAGTGCAAATAGAAAACTTCTGACCCTCCACTGGACTGAGTTATGCATGGATTGGAAGATCTTTATCATTTTGTAGCCATGTTTATTTTTCATTATTATCTTTTAGTGTCATAGTATGAATCAATGCAGGTTCCTTTCTTTTACATTGAGGAAGGCTTTGTTGAGCTGATGTCTGCCCATGGCATAATTGGCTATTTCCTAACTTTTGTTCTTCTTTTTTTATTCACCAGCCTTCATCTACATTCACCTCATGTCACCCATAGTCATCAAGTCATTTGCAGGGTGAGTTTTGGAACTGTTTTCTATTTTCTGGTTTTGGATGAGAGAGCACAGCAGCAAAAGTACCTGATACTTGGCATTTACAATTCACAAGTTCTGCTACTCAGCAGATGTGTGCCGTATTCGATTGTCATTCTGAAGTCTGTGCCGAAAAAGTCAGGTGTGTACAAAAAATGGTTTGTGGTCTTCAGTTTTGCAACTTTTGTTTTTTCCAGGTCCCTGTTGTTTGACATATTTGTGCTGCTGCTAGAGTACACCATGAATGAGAAGATCTATGCCCCAAACCTGGCCAACCTCAAGTAAGTTGGTTTTGTCTCTGTCTGTCTGTCTGTCTGTTTGTCTGCCTGCCTGTCTGTCTGTCTGTCTGTCTGTCTGTCTGTCTGTCTCTCTGTCTTTCTGTCTGTCTGACTGTCTGTCTGTCTGTCTGTCTGTCTGTCTGTCTGTCTGTCTGTCTGTCTCTCTCTCTCTCTCTCTCTCTCTCTCTCTCTCTCTCTCTCTCTCTCTCTTTCCGATCATACTTGACGCATAGAAGCCAATGTGTCTATGTCAACGGGTCGTATTCCTCGAGTATATCAAATGAAAGTATCAAATGCACTATGTTTGCAGATGACACCATTATCAGCATAAGCGACAGAAGCATAAATTCCATCCAATGCACCCTGAACGTTACCCTTGATGATTTACAAAAATGGTGTTCATCAAATAGAATGGTCATAAACCCCTCAAAAACCAAGTGCATGATCCTAACTACAAGACAAAAACGTCAACGACAACCCTTAACCATCAACCTTATGCTAGAAAATGAAATCATTGAGCAAGTCTCAGAACAGAGTGCTAAGCATAAGTGTTGATGAACAACTAACTTCTGAACAACATGTCAATTCTTTATGCAAACTATTGCTAAGAACATTTTCCTGCTCTCCAAACTGAGGCATTTTGTCACCACCGATACTTGCGCAATGTTTTTTCACGCACATATAAATTCCCATGTTAATTTTGCATCTGTTGTATGGGATGGCTCTATGGCAGTGCACTTGAACAAGATTAAATCACTGTACAGAGGAGCTGCCAAGCTTATCATTTCCGACTCAGCATTGTCTACGGATGAAAAGATAAGAAATCTTGGCTTACTACCCTTCCAAAAACACCTCGTCCTTAATAAATGCATCCTTATGCACACAATTGCTCATTCACGAGCACCGAAGTATCTTACTGATCTCTTCATTCGTCCCCAAACAAGCCATTCACCATCTCGCAACACTTTCATTCTACCGCAACCTAGAGTAGACATTTTCAAAGGCAGTTTTACAGTGATATGGAATACACTCCCATTGCACCTAAGGAACAATACTTCCATGAAGTCTTTTAAAGCATCCATACTTGATTATCTATTCAGATGATCTCACTGCTGTCGCCTGTACATATGACATGTATTTGCTTGAACTTGAAGACTCACTGAGCTGACAGTTGTCAAAGGCATCTACTAAAATCTTTGTCATTGTTGATCATATTCTTCATATACCTTACCAATTGTTTACATAGATTAGCTACTGTGTATTTTTGTCTTAATAATCCATGTTTTAATTTCTTTATGAGCAAGGACAATTTGTAAGATAGGCAGAAATGCCTAAAATTTCATCCTTGATAAATAAAGAATCAATTAATCAATCTCTCTCCCCCCACTCTCTCTCTCTCTCTCTCACACACACACACACACACACACACACACACACAACACACACACATACACACACAGACACGCACACACACACTCACACACACATACACAGACACGCACACACAGACACTCACACACACATATATACAGACACGCACACACAGACACTCATACATACACAGACACGCACACACAGACACTCACGCACACACACACACACACACACACACACACACACACACATACACAGACATGCACACACACACACACACACACACACACACACACACACACAGACACACACAGACACACACACACACACACACACACAGACACACACACACACACACACACACACACAATGTTGGGAAGAGGATCTTGTACAGTATATTGACTCCTCCCCATTGGGGTTTTAGGAGGCCGTAGATTGCCTCCCTTGACTTGGATGTCTGGGACCTCTTGACCTATGCAAGTTGTGAGCTCCTCCATGTCTTGGACTGCAATTTGTACTTGTTGTCACTGACTGCATTCTCTAGCTGTTGTCACTGACTGCATTTTCTAGCTATTGTCACAGACTGCATTTTGTAGTTGTTGTCACTGACTGCTTTCTCTAGCTATTGTCACAGACTGCATTTTGTAGTTGTTGTCACTGACTGCATTCTCTAGCTATTGTCACAGATTGCATTTTTTTAGTTATTGTCACTGACTGCATTCTCTAGCTATTGTCACTGACTGCATTTTGTAGTTGTTGTCACTGACTGCATTCTCTAGCTGTTGTCACTGTCTGCATTTTGTAGTTATTGTCACTGACTGCATTCTCTAACTGTTGTCACAGACTGTATTTTGTAGTTGTTGTCACTGACTGCATTCTCTAGCTATTGTCACAGACTGCATTTTGTAGTTGTTGTCACTGACTGCATTCTCTAGCTGTTGTCATTGTCTGCATTTTGTAGTTTGTTGTCACTGACTGCATTCTGTAACTTTTTTCACTGTCTGCATTTTGTAGTTGTTGTCACTGACTGCATTCTCTAGCTGTTGTCACAGACTGCATTTTGTAGTTGTTGTCACTGACTGCATTCTCTAGCTATTGTCACAGACTGC
>JAWQFJ010000754.1:65620-68120 GCA_034096865.1 Theodoxus fluviatilis | reverse complement strand
AGAGTGACTGGATGTGAGGTCACATGAATAGAGTGACTGGATGTGAGGTCACATGAATAGAGTGACTGGATGTGAGGTCACATGGGTAGACTGACTGGATGTGAGGTCACATGGGTAGACTGACTGGATGTGATTGTGAGGTCACATGAATAGAGTGACTGGATGTGAGGTCACATGGGTAGACTGACTGGATGTGAGGTCACATGAATAGACTGACTGGATGTGAGGTCACATGAATAGAGTGACTGGGTGTGAGGTCACATGGGTAGACTGACTGGATGTGAGGTCACATGAATAGAGTGACTGGATGTGAGGTCACATTGGTAGACTGACTGGATGTGAGGTCACATGGGTAGACTGACTGGATGTGAGGTCACATGAATAGAGTGACTGGGTGTGAGGTCACATGAATAGAGTGACTGGATGTGAGGTCACATGAATAGAGTGACTGGATGTGAGGTGCAGGCCAGCAGTCTTTGTGTCTTGTGCGCTCTCTCTCTCTCTCCATGTAGGTCCCATATGATACCCAATGCCCCCCCCCCCCCCCCCCCCCCCCCCACACACACACACACACACACACTTGTGTGTCTTTGACAGAGTTCTTGGGATGCCTTTCTCCTCCACACCCAGAAGTAAGAAGGGGATGGGTGGGGGATGACGTAATTTCATTTTCAGGAATGTGTACAGAAAGGTGCACATTTAAAAAGCCCTGTTATTTAGCCACCAGGTAGGCTGCCCTGTCCTGTGCAAATCGGAAAAGCCCTGTTATTTAGCCACCAGATAGGCTGCCCTGTCCTGTGCAAATCGGAAAAGCCCTGTTATTTAGCCACCAGGTAGGCTGCCCTGTCCTGTGCAAATCGGAAAAGCCCTGTTATTTAGCCACCAGGTAGGCTGCCCTGTCCTGTGCAAATCGGAAAAGCCCTGTTATTTAGCCACCAGGTAGGCTGCCCTGCCCTGCACTACACTGTGCTGAGATGTGCTGTGTTCCTTCAGATCTTCATAGAGATGGTGCTGGAGCATCTGATGACCTTCGAGGTGCACGCCAGTGAGCTGGAGATGGTCCTGGAGGTGGCAGAGACGCACTTCCACAAGCAGTACTCATCAGCTGAGGGTCTGGCCAAGTGAGTGGGAGGGGGGGAGAGCTCTGGTCAGATCGCATGCCATGACACTACAGGAGACAGCCATCCACGGTGCAGTGGATGTGCCACGCAAGAAGTGGTCGAGTAGACTGCCTGTTGTGACACTACCAGTCCAAGCACCGCCTTGTCCTCCATCCACTTCGCGTTGCAGTCACACAGCCCCATCCAAGGCTGCAACAGGAATAGATGATGCAGCAGAGTCTGCCAGACACAACAGTTTCCGTCTGCAAGGAAGGCTTAGGCTTTTCAACAATCCAATCTGCTTCATTCGTTTCAGTCTTTCACCTGCCTGATTTGGAAGAAAAAAAAACCCTCATGTTATAGTTAAACGTAGAATAATGGAAATGCTGTCGAACAAACAAAGTTAGATTATTCATGTTTTCATCTGAAGTTCATGTTTTGACCGATGTATGATATGTTTCCACTGGTTCCAACGCAAATGATGTTCAAACAGGCCATACATGTAAAACCCCGACCTTGCTCAGTCCTAGAAATGTGTGCATGTACACAGGATTACAAACTGCAAATGCCTCTGTCCGTGCCGACTTGCCCCATACAAACTGCAAATGCCTCTGTCCAGGCCGACTTGCCCCATACAAACTGCAAATGCCACTGTCCAGGCCAACTTGCCCCATACAAACTGCAAATGCCTCTTTCCGTGCCGACTTGCCCCATACAAACTGCAAATGCCTCTGTCCGTGCCGACTTGCCCCATACAAACTGCAAATGCCTCTGTCCAGGCCGACTTGCCCCATACAAACTGCAAATGCCTCTGTTCATCTCGACTTGCCCCATACAAACTGCAAATGCCTCTTTCCGTGCCGACTTGCCCCATACAAACTGCAAATGCCTCTGTCCAGGCCGACTTGCCCCATACAAACTGCAAATGCCTCTGTCCAGGCCGACTTGCCCCATACAAACTGCAAATGCCTCTGTTCATGCCGACGCACCTATCTGCCCCCATACAAACTGCAAATGCCTCTGTCCAGGCCGACTTGCCCCATACAAACTGCAAATGCCTCTGTCCAGGCCGACTTGCCCCATACAAACTGCAAATGCCACTGTCCAGGCCAACTTGCCCCATACAAACTGCAAATACCTCTGTCCGTGCCGACTTGCCCCATACAAACTGCAAATGCCTCTGTCCAGGCCGACTTGCCTATCTGCCCCCATACAAACTGCAAATGCCTCTGTCCGTGCCGACTTGCCCCATACAAACTGCAAATGCCTCTGTCCAGGCCGACTTGCCCCATACAAACTGCAAATGCCTCTGTTCATCTCGACTTGCCCCATACAAACTGCAAATGCCTCTTTCCGTGCCGACTTGCCCCATACAAACTGCAAATGCCTCTGTCCAGGCC
>JAWQFJ010000754.1:43120-58120 GCA_034096865.1 Theodoxus fluviatilis | reverse complement strand
CCACATCCTCTTTTGTGAACTGGACTTGGCCGCTTATGTATCCGTTTTGAATGCATGTATTTACTGGGGGTTTTGCCGGTGGAGAAATTGGACGATCGCTTGCTGCATGTGTGGACAGG
The DNA here is from genome assembly GCA_034096865.1 of Theodoxus fluviatilis. Lineage (NCBI taxonomy): Eukaryota > Metazoa > Mollusca > Gastropoda > Cycloneritida > Neritidae > Theodoxus > Theodoxus fluviatilis. The sequence continues at coordinate 58,001 of JAWQFJ010000754.1, read as the reverse complement.
TAGACAACTTCGAGACCATGCAGGACGTAGTCTATGAAAACCTGGAGGACGAGGCGGACTGGGAGTGGACGGAAATATTGAACCAGACCTACCTCTTCGACCGCTCGCACATCATGGTGAGTGGACAGCTGTCTTGTGGTCATCTGCATTGGAACTCCTCCTTGCACCACTGGAACAATACCAAGCTGTCTTGTGCTCATCTGAATTGGAACTGCTCTGTTCGGTGCTCATCCACTGTATCTCTGACGTGAAACAATGGATGACCCGGAACAAGCTCCAACTCAATGACTCAAAAGCTGAAGCACTCCTGGTGGGTGACGGAGGCATATCGGATCAGGCCCTCAAACTAACCATTGCTTACAGTGACATCGCCTTCTCTCAGTCTGTTAGAAATTTAGGCGTCATGTTTGACGATGATCTGTCAATGAGAGCTCATGTAAACAAAGTCTGTCAGTTAGCATATTACGAGTTAAGGAAAATGAGTACCATTCGTCATTATCTTTCTCAGCAGGCCTCCAAAACGCTCATCACATCACTTGTTCTGTCTCGTCTCGACTATGGAAACTCTTCTCGCTGGCATCCCCGACACTCTGCTTAACAAACTCCAAAACGTTCAGAATTGTGCTGCTAGGCTAGTTTTTCGATGTCCCAAGCGTACTCAAGTCTCATCACTCCTACATACACTTCACTGGCTCCCCATCTCTCAGAGGATAGATTATAAACTTGCTACTTTGTGCTTCAAGGCCATCGACAACACCGCACCACACGATCTTACAGAAATTCTTGCAGTCTACACGCCCTCCAGATCTCTACGTTCACCTGCTGACTCTAGAATGCTTAAGGTCCCCCGCAGTAATAAGAAAACTCAAGGACAGCGTGGCTTCTCCTATATAGGACCTGTAACCTGGAATAGTCTCCCTCTCTAAGTCTATCATTCCGACACTCTGCCCCAGTTCAAAAGTGCTCTAAAGACCCACCTCTTCCAATCCGCCTTTCCCACTGAGCTGCTTTGCCTTACTTGACCTGGCCTGCAAGTGCTGGGTATATGTATAGTTTGTTTTATTTGTTCTATTGGATCTTAGTTTTTGTTTTTTGTTTAAGTGCGTAGTGTGTGAGTTTTTGTAGGAATGTGGTGTTGAGTGGTTGTATGAGTGTTGATTCTTTGGATTGTAAACGCCATGAGCTTGCTTGTCAAGGGAAGGTACGTGCGATGAATAAACTATGATAGAATGCCCACACCAGCAGTGTTGGATATTCCAACCACGGTAGGACGTTTCGGCCAGTCCCCCCTGCTGTTCCTACCTTCTTTTTAAATTGGAAATTAAAAACATTTCTCATCATGTATGTATTACTTCGTTCATGTCTGTATTTACAAATACTTATATTACTGGGTAACAAATCAAGTGTAGCTCTAATGAAGTGATTAATTTATGTTGTCTGTAAATATTGAGGATAATATCATTGCCGGTCGAAACGTCCCACCCTGCACATTTCTGGCTGAAACATCCATGTCCAAAATATCCGTGGCCGAAACACCCATCTCCCCCACCCACCACCCCACCACCCCCACCCACACCTCACCCACCACCACCACCCCCACCTCACCCCACCACCACCACCCCCACCTCACCCCACCACCACCACCCCCGACTTCCCCTGCAGACTTCGACCAAGGTCTAGCAGTGTGCACAGCCCTTCAAGATGGAAGGGTTTCCATCTGCGCCGAGTTTATGAGTCATACTATGCCTTAATTGTTTTCGATATCTCTCCACGTACCTCTTCTGAGGTATTCTTTTAATTGCACTTTTTTAATCAGTAAAAGTATGTGGTGGCTTTGAGTGGCCTTCACGGCTGATGAACCCTTGGGCTCCACCCACTTCTCCTTGAGTGTTTTGTCAGTGACAGGGAAATTGAGGTGTGAATTTTTGCCCTGTCGCCCTTTATTAGTCTTCATGTTTAAAGGCTCTACAGAGCCTTTGCTGGCTGGTGGGCAGTGGGACTCGATTTAATTGATTTCTGGTCACTAATTAGATGGACTGTATAAGAACTCACTGTCGAGAAGAGTTTTAATTCTTTGTTAAAGATGGGTGTTTCTTAATGTTGTGGCCTTATATAGCCTACAAGGCTGATAGGCCCTTAAACTCCATCCATACATCTGCGCCGAGTGTTGAAATCCCAACGGGGATTCTATCTGCGTCACTGTGGGACGGCACTCTGGGAACAAACCGCCAGGGACGGACGAATTGAAAACATAAATGATGTGAACGTCTGGTGACAGTGTCCGTCTGCTTCTGTGGGGCTTTTTGGCAGCCCTGTGGAGCCTGCTTCCCTCTTCGGGCACCAGTAGTGGGGGTGGCAGTCCTCTGCAGTCTCCAGTAGTGGGGGTGGCAGTCCTCTGCAGTCTCCAGCTTTCTGCAGGAATGGTTGTAGCTGGTAAACTGCTTCTGCAATATTGTAACTTGGACATTTTTCTGTGGAATATTATGGGGTGTCCGTCTTTCATTTTCATCGTGCTTGGTGACAAACTGTCGACTCGCTTCTGCCATGCGTTGGAAATACAGCGTGTGTCATCACTGTGAGTGCCTCTATAGTTTTTTAAAAATGACGAAAGATGACTTCAGTCCAACTAGTTTACTTTTGTACGAGCTTTCAGAGTTTGGTAGCTCCTTCGTCAGGTGCATGGCGAGACCGCGTTTGGGGAACATTTGTATGCAATAAGTAAGAGTTTGCAGGACCCCGCGAGAACCCCCACCCCTCTCGCGAGGTTCTGCGAGGCCGTCATTGGCGGCGGGTGACATCACAGCGACCCACGTCACGGCCCACTGCAGTCTACTCTCCGCCATCGACCTGATTGTGTTTCCCGTGTATCTGGTTTTGTCCTGAGCACGAACTCTTAACTTCTTGCATATAACTGTTCCCCAACGCGGTCTCACTTTTACCTGACGAAGGAGCTACCAAGCTCTGAAATCTCGTACAAAATAAAACTAGTTGGAGTGAAGTCATCTGTCGTCAATTTTTCAATACCACCACCGGCGTCCACCTATGGGATGCATCTATAAAAAGATTTGAGATGTGAATCATGACCGAACTTGAGTGGAAATCCTGGCATGGATATTGAGCCAGTCCGCATAGAGGAATGTGCATTGGTGGTGTTTAATGTTGCAGTGGTGGGGGGAATGCACACTGTTGAAACATTGGCCCTCTGTCCTGCCAGTGTCCGTGAAGATGGGATTGGCGTTGTGCTTTTTGCTTCAAGGCACGCTTGATGGAGAAAGTGACGAGGACCGAGGTGGTGGAGTTTTGGAAGAAATTCCTCCTCAAGTCGGACCACAGGCGGAAGCTCAGTGTACAGGCAAGTGTTGCAACCCACGCAGTGACGTCATGCATCCTGCATGCTGTGGCAGCCCCTTATGTCGTTGCCTAGAGAAAAGGGAAATGAGGAAATTCGACCCACCTTGTGTGCACAAGATTATTGGTCGTGTGTGTGTGTGTGTGAATGTATGTGTATGTGTTTGTTTGTCACAGTGTGTGTGTGAATGTGTGCGTGCGTGCGTGCGCTTGCATGCGTGCACGCGTGCATACATGAATGTGTTTTGCCAATATCATAAAGTATTGCCCTCTTTTTAGACTGCCCTGCCCAAACGTTTCTAACAAAATGTTCCCAAAGCCTGATCGTCCACCACTTCCAGCCCTTGCTGGCTGTCTAGGACTCCATCGTGACTGGCACTGTGTACTAGTACCTCCTTCTACCTACTTGTACCTACCATCTTGTACCTACTATCTTCTTGTACCTGCCATCTACTTGTACCTACCATCTACTTGTACCTACCATTAACTTGTACCTACCATCTACCTGTACCTGTACCTACCATCTACTTGTACCTACCATCTACTTGTACCTACCATTAACTTGTACCTACCATTAACATGTACCTACCATCTACCTGTTCCTGTACCTACCATCTACTAGTACTTACTACTGCCTACAGGTGGCAGGGACGTGCACACCTGGCAAGGGGCCGCCCCCGCCTTTGCAGGGGCGGCGTTCCAGCAGCCTCTTGTTGCCTAACAACGCGCGTCTCCGTTGGGGCCGTTCCCACAAGGCCACGGAGGAGTGCCTGGAGCACCGAGAGGCGCCCAAGCTGCGCTACCACCCCGTCCCTGCCTCCTACGGCCACAGCATCATGAACGTCATGACCTTCAAGAGCGGCCTGGACGTCTACCCCCACCACAAGATCCTCCTGCCCCCCGCCACGGAGAAGGAGAGGGCCAAGGGGACGACGCCAGGAAACGCGGAGTCCCATACCAAGCCAGCTTCGAGCACCAGAGGCAATGTGAACTCTTGAAGTCTTGGGCGGGCAGTGACGGTCTTGACTGTAAGGTGTGAGGAGGAAAAGAAGAAAATGAAAAAGAAGACAAAGAAGTATATTTGGTGGAGGCCCTAAAAGTGGCAACTGTCACACTTTTACAGAATATTATCTGACTTTAAAACAATTTAGGAATCATCTCTTATACCCTAAAAGGGAATATTTTGAAGCCAAAGAAACAGTGTCTGATAGACTTCGTCTATCTTGTGCTCTTTTCTATCTTGACATTTTAAGTTTTTGACGCGCTTTTGGATGGTCTTACCTCTAATTACTTTTTTGTATTTATATCTGTCTGTTTTTTGTCACAGAAGGTAATTTATTTTGGTCTAATAAACTGTCAATATTGGCAGACGAAACTCTTTTGCTTTGACATGAATGTGTCTCCAGCTTTGCCAATGGAGAGGTTGTGGTTTCTGGGTATCACACTTTGATTTGACTTTGCATGTGTGGAGCAGAGGACAAGGCTTGGCAGGAAGTCGCAGCAAGAAGGAGAGCGCGATCGTGCGCTTCCAATGCTTTATTCTCGACCCAGATGGTAGCAGGCCTACTCTCCTCGACCCAGATGGTAGCGGGCCTACTGTCCTCCACACAGATGGTAGCTGGCCTACTCTCCTTGACCCAGATGGTAGCTGGCCTACTCTCCTCGACCCAGATGGTAGCGGACCTACTCTCCTCGACCCAGATGGTAGCGGGCCTACTGTCCTCCACACAGATGGTAGCGTGCCTACTGTCCTCCACACAGATGGTAGCGGACCTACTCTCCTCGACACAGATGGTAGCGGGCCTACTCTCCTCGACCCAGATGGTAGCGGGCCTACTGTCCTCCACACAGATGGTAGCGGGCCTACTGTCCTCCACACAGATGGTAGCGGACCTACTCTCCTCGACCCAGATGGTAGCGGGCCTACTGTCCTCCACACAGATGGTAGCGTGCCTACTCTCCTCAACTCAGATGGTAGCGGGCCTACTGTCCTCCACACAGATGGTAGCGGGCCTACTGTCCTCCACACAGATGGTAGCTGGCCTACTCTCCTCCACACAGATGGTAGCGGGCCTACTCTCCTCCACACAGATGGTAGCGGGCCTACTCTCCTCGACCCAGATGGTAGCGGGCCTACTGTCCTCCACACAGATGGTAGCGGGCCTACTGTCCTCCACACAGATGGTAGCTGGCCTACTCTCCTCGACACAGATGGTAGCGGGCCTACTGTCCTCGACCCAGATGGTAGCGGGCCTACTGTCCTCCACACAGATGGGATGGGGTCTCTCTAGCATGCAATGGAGCCCCTTTTTATCGAGATGGACAAGCGTGGGCGAACTCTATAAAGAAGAATCGGAAGTCACTCTCTGCCGGTGAAAGGCTATGAACAGGACAGGGAGTATGGGGCATGATGTGCGAGGAATCGGGATCTTCGCTTCAGGTAAACCCCAAGGCAGGACAGAGTGTACAGGATGTGGGTGTGCTGACAGCTTTGGGGTAAGCTGCCCTGAACCAGACCCTTTGGAGACAGAGATGGATTCCATTCCCACAGAGAGGAAGGGGAGTGGTCCAGTAGGTGATAACCGGAGATTAGGGAAAGAGAGAGAGAGAGAGAGAGAGAGAGAGAGAGAGAGAGAGAGAGAGAGAGAGAGAGAGAGAGAGAACTTTGACACTTTATTTGACAAGGCCCCAGGCCCATAGACAACGTGAGGTAACAAACAAACAACTATACAATAAAGTTTGCTATCTTGATTGTAACACTCAAAGCAGCCCCTTTTACTGGACTTCGAGTTGTGCAAGTACAATTTATTCTGATCACGTGGCGACGGAGATTCCACCACATGAAACGACACAGGTTGGCTGACACAACCCGTCCAAGTAAGCTAAACGACTGCAAAACAATAAACAAAAGCTTCATTCCTCCCACCACAAAAGTGTTTCATACCTACATGTATGAGGAACACAGTAAATACAAAAAGTGTCCAGCCCATTGACACATGGGTTTACACACTGGAAATACAAAATGTAACACAAGGCAACTGAATCGGAGCAATTAATATAAAGTGGCCAACCATGGCATTGGAGGCACAAACTCAAAACGAGGAGACAACAAACTTTTTTTTCAGCTGTGTCGAGGACTGCAGACGAGATAATCTAACCTAAATGAGCACCTGCTTCTTGATACAGATCATATGACAAATGCATGGTGAAAGATGTGTGATCAACACAATATATCTCTGTCTCACGCACACACATACACGTGCACAAACGCACGGGCATACACATACATACACGTGCACACATATCACCCACTTTCACTCATACATGAGCACATACACATCACGCACATTATCACACGGGCACACTTGCACACACAGAAACACACAAACGCACTCCTGCACATAAGCACTGAAAGCCCTTGGAAATTCCATGTCGCCCATCTCGGTCTTGGGAGATGTAAACTGGAAGATATTCTGACCAAGAGAAGATGACACAGGTAACAGGCGTGCTGTGTGCAGGTTGAGATGCGATGCGATGTTTTGGCATCTCCAGGAACTGCGTCAATGGAAGACGTCCTTGTCTGAGCAGGAGTGTGCTGCCCTGAGGGCGTGATATAATGGTCTCACACTCTCAGAAAAACACTTTTTAAAACTCGCCTTCCTAACTAGTTTCCCTCATTTCTGTCTGTTTTGAGGAGATTGCAATCTTAATTTATGACAGGTCGAGTGCTGCAGATAACTTCTTGCTGACCACTGCATTCACAACCACATATTATGAGTACGATTGAGAATAATAATTAACTCGCCATCAGCAGTGTCTGGAGTGACAGCTCTACTCCCTTAAAACTTTTCTCTGCTCACGTATTTTACCAGTATGTTGACATGTCATGTTTGCTTTGTCACCAGATGCAACTGGGTATGTCCGTCATATGACCGATTTGTCAATGTACGTCACGTGCTGAGTAAATGGCGGCTCACTATCTCAGGCCATCGACACCAGCAACTGTAGTGACATCCCTGGTCCATCATGTCTTGTCAGTTTCTTGAAAAGTTACATCTGACGTCATTGTGTTGTCTGTTTCCTCAAAAGTTACATCTGACGTCATTGTGCTGTCTGTTTCTTCAAAATCTACTTCTGACGTAGTTGTGTTGTCTGTTTCTTGAAAAGCTACATCTGACGTCATTGTGTTGTCTGTTTCTTCAAAAGTTACATCTGACGTAGTTGTTATGTCTGTTTCTTCAAAATCTACTTCTGACGTAGTTGTGTTGCCAGTTTCTTCAAAATATACTTCAGATGTAGTTGTCAGGGTTTTTTTATAGCTACTTCTTAATAAACAAGAGGACTTGGTGGAAAGCTGACCCAAGGTCGCTTTATCATCAATCGGGATTTGTCGCAAAGAAAGTTTTGAGCGGCGTGGCATGGCAGATGACAATTTCCCATAGTGAAGACTGCATCTCCACTAGAACACACCGTGGCATGGCAGATGGCAGCATCCCATAGTGAAGACTGCATCTCCACTAAAACACACCTTGCAATAAACAACCACGCGTAGCTCTGTTCCAGACCTGAAAGGAATGGTCACAGCCACCACGTGACTGCCAGGTCCAGCCTCCACACCTCATTTATCATCATTATACTCCGGGCGAGAACCGTGGCAGGCGGTGCCTTGCAGAGCAACACTCTCGCATGGTGGACCTCTCACTTCTCTGCTTCTCAATATGGGGAGCGGCAGTAGCTCACTGGGCCAACAAATTGTCTGTCTGTCTGTCTGTTTGTCTGTCTGTCTGTCTGTCTGTCTGTCTGTCTGTCTGTCTGTCTGTCTGTCTGTCTGTCTGTCTGTCTGTCTGTCTGTCTGTCTGTCTGTCTGTCTGTCTGTCTGTCTGTCTGTCTGTCTGTCTGTCTGGGAAACATAATTGGTCAACAGTTGTACAGACTCCACTAAATGCAATCCTGGGCTGTTGCCTTGATGGACCGTGAGCTTGCGTTGAACTGGTCCCTTTCTCCGCACGCAGAGGGCAAGGCCCTATGTTGTCTGCCAAGACAGCACACAATCAGGAGCTCCAGCAGAGGGCAAGGCCCTATGTTGTCTGCCAAGACAGCACACAATCAGGAGCTCCAGCAGAGGGCAAGGCCCTATGTTGTCTGCCAAGACAGCACACAATCAGGAACTCCAGCAGAGGGCAAGGCCCTATGTTGTCTGCCAAGACAGCACACAATCAGGAACTCCAGCAGAGGGCAAGGCCCTATGTTGTCTGCCAAGACAGCACACAATCAGGAACTCCAGCAGAGGGCAAGGCCCTATGTTGTCTGCCAAGACAGCACACAATCAGGAACTCCAGCAGAGGGCAAGGCCCTATGTTGTCTGCCAAGACAGCACACAATCAGGAGCTCCAGCAGAGGGCAAGGCCCTATGTTGTCTGCCAAGACAGCACACAATCAGGAAGTCCAGACCGAGAGCCACTGGCTGTAGCAAGAGGACTGTTCCTGTGCCTGTAGCTTCCATGTCTTTCACCAGGACGAAAGGTAAACACCAGACTGATTTCCTAGCTGGGATAAAAGGAGGACTCTATGCCCAGGGGCTCGGGTTTCACACCCCCCACCCCCCTTCCCCACTACCACCCCTCACCCTTATCCCTATGCTATAGAATGCCTGGCCCTGACCTCCAGGTTTAGCGTTCCTTGGTCACCGGCCTTTTGTACGCGTGGCCATCTGGTTCTCATCCTCTCTCTCTCTCTCTCTCTCTCTCTCTCTCTCTCTCTCTCGATCTCGATCGGTACAAGGATGAGCGACAGTTTTTTATTCATTGTGATAGATATGGGGACCGACGAGATAAATATCTTACAAATCACTTGGAAAAACCCAAAGTACACTGATGTGACGCACCTGATCAATGAGCGTGATATGACAAAGACGAGATGTAGCGATGTATGATATGACAAAGACGAGATGTAGCGATGTATGATATGACAAAGACGAGATGTAGCGATGTATGATATGACAAAGACGAGATGTATCGATGTATGATATGACAAAGACGAGATGTAGCGATGTATGATATGACAAAGACGAGATGTAGCGATGTATGATATGACAAAGACGAGATGTAGCGATGTATGATATGACAAAGACGAGATGTATCGATGTATGATATGACAAAGACGAGATGTATCGATGTATGATATGACAAAGACGAGATGTATCGATGTATGATATGACAAAGACGAGATGTAGCGATGTATGATATGACAAAGACGAGATGTAGCGATGTATGATATGACAAAGACGAGATGTAGCGATGTATGATATGACAAAGACGAGATGTAGCGATGTATGATATGACAAAGACGAGATGTAGCGATGTATGATATGACAAAGACGAGATGTAGCGATGTATATATTTTATGCTTTTCACACACTCACAGGCTTACAAACTCAGAGGAAAATCATGTATAAAGTGAAGTAATGGCAGCTGGAATGTGTTTTGTTAACAATGTTTCTGCAAGAGCGCAGCTTTCTTTTAACTGTATGGTACTTAATTTTACTGACTGCTCTGATTTTACACGTGTATATACCATGTTCTAATTTTTTGCAGATGTACATACATGTCAATTAAACAACTCTCTCTCTCTCTCTCTCGTGTCTGACGGTGTCTGAGTCAGACGCGTGTGTGTGCAAGTTCGTTACGCGCATGTTTTCTTGAGATGTGTTGGCTGCTGTTACAACATGTAGTGCGTGTCAATTCATACCACAGCAGGTCACCAACTTTGCACCTGGCTTTTGTGTGTGTGGGGGTGGGGGGTGGGGTAGGGGTGGGGGTTTCAAACTTCACGGCTGAATGACAACCGCGTGTTCGATCTGTCATTTGCGAAGACTCATAGGCTTTGATCTTAAGCAGCTTTTATCGTGAACATTTCAGAGCAAAAGGGTTTTTTTCTTTTTCTTTTCTTTTTTGCTTTTTCCCCAGCAATTTTTGCCTTAGACTTCAGGCCAACTTTGTAGTTGACGGCACGTGATGCGCGTACATTCGCGTTCACACCAGTACATTCACGTTCACACCAGTACATTCACGTTCACACCAGTACATTCACGTTCACACCAGTACATTCACGTTCACACCAGTACATTCACGTTCACACCAGTACATTCACGTTCACACCAGTACATGCACGTTCACACCAGTACATTCACGTTCACACCAGTGCATTCACGTTCACACCAGTGCATTCACGTTCACACCAGTACATTCACGTTCACACCAGTACATTCACGTTCACACCAGTACATTCACATCGCAATGTAAACAGCTTTGTCACGTGCACCACACGCGCCACTTGCCAGCCTGGCGTCTGGAGCAATGGCAGCTTGCGGTGGCAGAGTTGGAAGCTGGTCGCAGCTTGGAGTCGCTTCCTTGGGCATGACGGTCCACTCGCACTGCCTGACCCTTGCCAGGAGTGACACGGACACCTGTGTGGGCAGTGATGGCGCAGTATAGTGCCAGGCACTCTGGTTTCCGGCCGTGATGTAACTTCCAGTTGGAAAGCCCCCCGGGGAGCGCGATGTGCCGTCACGTGACTGCGAGCCCATCTGTGGCCGTGCATCTGAAACGAGGCTGAATTACGAAAAGCAGTTTTCCAGGAAACGCCGGGTTAAGTTATCAGCGCGCTAAGTCATGCATACAATTTCCCTATATTTGCCTCACTGTAAACATTCTAGATTTCCTCTGCGAACATACTGAGTTGTTTTTTTTCTTGAATCTGCATGAATGAATAAATAACATTGTCGTTGAAATGTGTCATGTTGTCATTTTTCGTACTGTAGCCTTGTTTTCTGATGCCCAGTCACATAGGCCTACCTGTCGCCAGTCACATAGGCCTACCTGTCGCCAGTCACATAGGCCTACCTGTCGCCAGTCACATAGGCCTACCTGTCGCCAGTCACATAGGCCTACCTGTCGCCAGTCACATAGGCCTACCTGTCGCCAGTCACATAGGCCTACCTGTCGCCAGTCACATAGGCCTACCTGTCGCCGCTGTGTTTGTCTACGGATGCCAGGAAAATATTGACCATGCGGCCCAGTGATCAGGGGCTAAATTGTGAAGCTGTTTGCTACCCTGATGCAGGTGATAAGTCGCCATGTAAAAGCTACTTCCATTTTTTCTTTCCCTTTCATCCCATCAAGATGACCTTTAACCTGGTGGGAAAACTGCTGTGTTCCAAGTGCCATTTCCTTCCGAGATTCCTGTAGCATGACTACTTCACTGACCACTGCACTGACCACTGCACTGACCACTGCATCCACCACAGCACTGACCACTGCACTGACCACTGCACTGACCACTGCACTGACCACTGCACTGACCACTGCACTGACCACTGCACTGACCACAGCACTGACCACAGCACTGACCACGGCACTGACCACAGCACTGACCACAGCACTGACCACAGCACTGACCACTGCACTGACCACTGCACTGACCACTGCACTGATCACTGCATTGACCACTGCACTGACTACTGCACTGACCACTGCACTGACCACTGCACTGACCACTGCACTGACCACTGCACTGACCACTGCACTGACCACTGCACTGACCACTGCACTGACCATTGCACTGACCACTGCATTGACCACTGCACTGACCACTGCACTGACCACTGCACTGACCACTGCACTGACCACTGCACTGACCACTGCACTGACCACTGCACTGACCACTGCACTGACCATTGCACTGATCACTGCATTGACCACTGCACTGACTACTGCACTGACCACTGCACTGACCACTGCACTGACTACTGCACTGACCACTGCACTGACCACTGCACTGACCACTGCACTGACCACTGCACTGACCATTGCACTGATCACTGCATTGACCACTGCACTGACTACTGCACTGACCACTGCACTGACTACTGCACTGACCACTGCACTGACCACTGCACTGACCACTGCATCCACCACTGCACTGACCATTGCACTGATCACTGCATTGACCACTGCACTGACTACTGCACTGATCACTGCACTGACCACTGCACTGACCACTGCATCCACCACTGCACTGACCATTGCACTGATCACTGCATTGACCACTGCACTGACTACTGCACTGACCACTGCACTTGTCGCAGAGCTGGTGCAAGAGGAGCGTTTTGCCTCTGAGTGACCTTCACCCCTACCCCCACCTTGGAGCGCATGGCAATGTCAAGGACAAAGCGTCAGTGACACTGAAGATCACAGCTGGAAACACGATTGCATTTTGTGTTGCAGTGTATTGGAACCTTTGTGATGCCTTGCACGACCGTCTTTGGTAGAAAATCTGTCGTCGTTTTTACTGCGATTGAATGGAACTGCTGCGTTCCTAGCTGCACATGTGTGTAGCTTATGTGTACGGTAAAGATAATCAGCAAGTCTGCCATTCAGTTTGCGTGCCACTTTCTTCACCAAAAACATTTCATTTCCAATTCTGCTTCAAAGCAGTAATGACAAAGAGGGAAGGGAGGAATATGCCGTTGTCATCGTCATCGTCGTCATCGTCGTTATTATCCAGCCCCGACAAACCATTGTTGTAATGCATTCTCACAACCCAGTTGTTTCCCCATGTTTTCAGATAGATAGTACAACTCTCATCACATTTTTTTTCTAATAATTTAATATAATAAATGAATTAATCTCTTTCAAAATGTATGAGGCACCGCATGTCTGACTGGCGGCGTGCTTTCATGAGTCGCCACTGCAGTTACGAAGCTCCTGTGTGAGGGAGAGGCAACGCCTCTTGCCTGTCGACACGGGGGACGCAATTACCCACAGCTCAACGGGTCAGCCTAGGCGTTTGACGCCCTGTCACTCGTCAATAATCACAACTGCGTTCCTTCGAAGCAGGTCCATTCACTAGATCGTGAGCGGCGTGTGGTTTGGAGTAGAGTGACCGCTAATCCAGGGGTGTGACTGACTTCGGTCGAGTTCCAACAAGAAGGCCCGCAGCTGTTGTGGCGGCACTAAGCCACACCTCCTTTCGGCTGGCCACGCCCCCTTCAATCGCTTTGCAGGTGAAGTTTATTTTGACTGCTGGGCACACGCCACTGGAATGACGGGGCTATGATCCGGCGTAGTCCGAATATCTGGTATTGAGGCTGCCTTCCCTGCAGTCACAGCGGCGTCACGCGACAATCCCTGATTCCCACTATGGCCGAGAATTCCCCTGCGGCGACCGGTCCAAGGGCCTGTGCGATCGGAAGCTTTGAATGCTCGCCCTCCCACACGCCTTCCCGCGCTGTGACGTAGCTCTCGTCTGCTTGCTCCCTCGCATGGCAGTGCCGTGTGCAAAGGTTTGTTTTGCTGAGCTTCGGTAGCCACACTGCAGTCGTGTGATTGTCAAGTCAGGGAGACGAGAGCAAGGACCGGCAGCCGAATTGAAGGAGACGCTCAGAGCGGGTGAGATCGACGACGCGACAAGCAGGCAAGATGGGCGACAACGTGGAGTACCACTCGGGCGAGCAGCTGAGGATCCATCTCTCCAGACCCGACTCCGGCACACCGTGGGGCTTTCGTCTGCAGGGTGGCGTGGACTTCAGCAATCCTCTCTCCATTCAGAGCGTGAGTCGTCCCTCCTCCTTCTCTTCTTCCTTTCCGCCTCGCATCGTGTTCGATCGAGTACTGAACACCGCTACTGTGCCACCGTGCCATCGTACAAGTATCAACAGCTAGGACAGATGTGCTTGCGTGACTTGTCGGGGGACATGTGCGAGTGTCAGGGTGGGTGAGGGGAGGGGGAGACAGGGAGTCTTGGGCTGGGGTGGGGAGGAGGCTGCAGCAGACGGTACCTACGCTTGAGCGCGTGTGCGGAGCGTGAAAACATTGGAATGCGCATCCAATCCGACGCGCCTTCACTCGGGAGGGGCTCCGCTCTGCTGCGTCAGAGCTGCTGTGTACTCTGGCGCTAAATAAGGCAAGCGCGCGTGTGATCTAAAAATAGGTGTAATCAGATCCTGCTGGGTGGGAATTGGTAGCGGAGGTAGTGAGAGTCTGCGTGTGCGTGTGTGTGTGTGTGTGTGTGTGTGTGTGTGTGTGTGTGTGTGTGTGTGTGTGTGTGTGTGTGTGTGTGTGTGTGTGTGTGTGTGTGTGTGTGTGTGTGTGTGTGTGTGTGTGTGTGTGTGTGTGTGTGTGTGTGTGTGTGTGTGTGTGTGTGTGTGTGTGTGAGTGTGTGTGTGTGTGTGTGTGTGTGTGTGTGTGTGTGTGTGTGTGTGTGTGTGTGTGTGTGTGTGTGTGTGTGTGTGTGTGTGTGTGTGTGTGTGTGTGTGAGTGTGTGTGTGTGAGTGTGTGTGTGTGTGTGTGTGTGTGTGTGTGTGTCTGTGTGTGAGAGTCTGTGTGTGTGTGCGTGTGTGTGTGTGTGTGTGTGTGTGTGTGTGTGTGTGTGTGTGTCTGTGTGTGAGCGTGTGTGTGTGTGTGTGTGTGTGTGTGTGTGAGTGTGTGTGTGTGTGTGTGTGTGTGTGTGTGTGTGTGTGTGTGTGTGTGTGTGT
>JAWQFJ010000754.1:30620-38120 GCA_034096865.1 Theodoxus fluviatilis | reverse complement strand
CTGGGAGTGTGTACCTGTGGAGTGCCATGCAATCTGGGTGTGTGTACCTGTGGAGTGCCATGCAAGACTGGGTGTCTCTACCTGTGGAGTGCCATGCAATCTGGGAGTGTGTACCTCTGGAGTGCCATGCAATCTGGGAGTGTGTACCAGTGGAGTGCCATACAAGTCTGGCTGTGTGTACCTGTGGATTGCCATGCAAGTCTGGGTGTGTGTACCTGTGGAGTGCCATGCAAGTCTGGGTGTGTGTACCTGTGGATTGCCATGCAAGTCTGGGAGTGTGTACCTGTGGAGTGCCATGCAAGTCTGGGTGTGTGTACCTGTGGAGTGCCATGCAAGTCTGGGTGTGTGTACCTGTGGAGTGCCATGCAAGTCTGGGTGTGTGTACCTGTGGAGTGCCATGCAAGTCTGGGTGTGTGTACCTGTGGAGTGCCATGCAATCTGGGAGTGTGTACCTGTGGAGTGCCATACAAGTCTGGCTGTGTGTACCTGTGGAGTGCCATGCAAGTCTGGGTGTGTGTACCTGTGGAGTGCCATGCAATCTGGGTGTGTGTACCTGTGCAGTGCCATGCAAGTCTGGGTGTGTGTACCTGTGGAGTGCCATGCAAGTCTGGGAGTGTGTACCTGTGGAGTGCCATGCAATCTGGGTGTGTGTACCTGTGCAGTGCCATGCAAGTCTGGGTGTGTGTACCTGTGGAGTGCCATGCAAGTCTGGGTGTGTGTACCTGTGGAGTGCCATGCAAGTCTGGGTGTGTGTACCTGTGGAGTGCCATGCAAGTCTGGGTGTGTACCTGTGGAGTGCCATGCAAGTCTGGGTGTGTGTACCTGTGCAGTGCCATGCAAGTCTGGGTGTGTGTACCTGTGGAGTGCCATGCAAGTCTGGGTGTGTGTACCTGTGGAGTGCCATGCAAGTCTGGGTGTGTGTACCTGTGGAGTGCCATGCAAGTCTGGGTGTGTGTACCTGTGGAGTGCCATGCAAGTCTGGGTGTGTGTACCTGTGGAGTGCCATGCAAGTCTGGTGTGTGTACCTGTGGAGTGCCATGCAACTCTGGGTGTGTACCTGTGGAGTGCCATGCAAGTCTGGTTGTGTGTACCTGTGGAGTGCCATGCAAGTCTGGGTGTGTTTACCTGTGGAGTGCCATGCAAGTCTGGGTGTGTGTACCTGTGGAGTGCCATGCAAATCTGGGTGTGTGTACCTGTGGAGTGCCATGCAAGTCTGGGTGTGTGTACCTGTGGAGTGCCATGCAAGTCTGGGTGTGTGTACCTGTGGAGTGCCATGCAAGTCTGGGTGTGTGTACCTGTGGAGTGCCATGCAAGTCTGGGAGTGTGTACCTGTGCAGTGCCATGCAAGTCTGGGTGTGTGTACCTGTGGAGTGCCATGCAAGTCTGGGTGTGTGTACCTGTGGAGTGCCATGCAAGTCTGGGAGTGTGTACCTGTGGAGTGCCATGCAAGTCTGGGTGTGTGTACCTGTAGAGTGCCCAGCAGAACAGCGCAGGTGTGGTCTAGGTGGACCTAGGAAGGATTGACGTTCGAAGCTGCACAGACCCTAGAGTTGCATCCTTGAGCAAGGTGTTTCATTCACTTTGCTTCTCCTCACGCTGGAGTAAAACGGGGACCTGTTAGGGCTGAGCAAAAATTGTGAAAGCTAACTTCGGCCCGTTCATCTGCTGCCTGGTTTCATGCTCCCCAGAGAGTTGAGATGGTGTCGGAGTGATTAAAAAAAGTAGCTCGAAGGCCAGGGGGTAAACGTGTGCGGTTTGAGTACCCACCAATGGATGGTAAGTCACAAAAGCATCTTTAACCTTAGATGGAAACTTAGGTACCTGGAGTGCGTTGGTGCTGTACACACGTGTATGTGTATGTAGGTGGGAATGTAGGTACCTGGAGTGAGTTAGTGCTGCACACACGTGTATGTGTACGTAGGTGGGAATGTAGGTACCTGGAGTGAGTTGGTGCTGTACACACGTGTATGTGTACGTAGGTGGGAATGTAGGTACCTGTAGTGAGTTGGTGCTGTACACACATGTATGTGTACATAGGTGGGAATGTAGGTACCTGGAGTGAGTTGGTGCTGTACACACATGTATGTGTACATAGGTGGGAATGTAGGTAGGTACCTGGAGTGAGTTGGTGCTGTACACACATGTATGTGTACATAGGTGGGAATGTAGGTAGGTACCTGGAGTGAGTTGGTGCTGTACACACATGTATGTGTACATAGGTACCTGGAGTGAGTTGGTGCTGTACACACGTGTATGTGTACGTAGGTGGGAATGTAGGTACCTGGAGTGACTTGGTGCTGTACACACGTGTATGTGTACGTAGGTGGGAATGTAGGTACCTGGAGTGACTTGGTGCTGTACACACGTGTATGTGTACGTAGTTGGGAATGTAGGTACCTGTAGTGAGTTGGTGCTGTACACACGTGTATGTGTACGTAGGTGGGAGTGTAGATACCTGGAGTGACTTGGTGCTGTACACATGTGTATGTGTACATAGGTGGGAATGTAGGTACCTGGAGTGAGTTGGTGCTGTACACACGTGTATGTGTACGTAGGTGGGAATGTAGGTACCTGGAGTGAGTTGGTGCTGTACACACGTGTATGTGTACGTAGGTGGGAATGTAGGTACCTGTAGTGAGTTGGTGCTGTACACACGTGTATGTGTACGTAGGTGGGAATGTAGGTACCTGGAGTGAGTTGGTGCTGTACACACGTGTATGTGTACGTAGGTGGGAATGTAGGTACCTGGAGTGAGTTGGTGCTGTACACACGTGTATGTGTACGTAGGTGGGAATGTAGGTACCTCGCCTCTTAGACTCACGCACGCTGTTTTTTCTGTGTCAATCACTCAATCAGTCAGTCAGTCAGTCAGTATGCTTGCCTGCCAGCCTACCTGCCTGCCTGCCTGCTTGTCTGTCTGTCTGTCTGTCTGTCTGTCTGTCTCCTGTCTCCCTCTCTCTCTCTCTCTCTCACTCTCTCCCTCTCTCTCTCTCTCTCTCTCTCTCTCTCTCTCTCTCTCTCTCTTCTCTCTCTCCTCCCTCTCTCTCTCTCTCTCTCTCTCTCTCTCTCTCTCTCTCTCTCCCCTCCCTCCCTCCCTCCCTCCCTCCCTCCCTCCCTCCCTCCCTCTCTCGGGCAGAAGGCAGAGCAGCAAGAGTCAGAGATATGCAGACACCTTTGCATAGGGCAGACACGACAGACCGTTCACCGTGATGGCAGGGAATGCTGCCTTTGGCTGACGAGAAAGAAGGTGGGCTGTTAGGTATTTTGTGAATAAATAGATTTGGGTGTTGCAGAAAACGGGTTAATCAGACACGTGGATCCTAAGATACCAACGCCATAAATAGGAAACAGTTTCGTGAAAGTAGTTTGTTGTTGCATGTGCATGGAGGGAGAGAGGAGAGTTACGAACGAGGCATCAATCTGACAAATTCGATCCTGAACAGTCGTAGTGGAGAGCAAATGCAAGTTGTTTGTGAAAATCCCTGAGCAAACAGTACCAGGTAGAACTACGGATGATCAAGCATGCAGTAGAAACTGAGCGGCCTGGGCAGTTAATGCGGTACTCGTCATCACGAGAAGAGGCGCAGACACCCGTATTATCTGCAGCGTCGACACACGGGTAGGTGGCTCAGTTCATTGCAAGGACACCCAAACTGACAGTCACTCATGCGAATGTTCGCTTGAAATACATTTCCCTTTACCTTTTTAACCATATGAAAAAGAACGAGAAAGAAACTGCTAGAAAGGACTCTGGTCTAAGGGATGGGCGGGGAGGCTGGCGGAGGGACGGCGGACATGCAAACATGCAAACACAGCACGACAGACACAGAGCCATGCAGGCGGACTTGCATGAATAGCGCGTAAATCCAACCAGACACTGAACGCGGCACGAAGAAGTGCACATCAGCCATGCTGGCAAGGGCAAAGGTCAGGACAGCTATGGATGACAAGCAAGAGGAGGCATTCAAGACACGCACAGGAACATGGGACGGGAATCATGCAGCATATGCGCGCAGTAGGAAACCAGTAGAGCATATGGGAGCAGTTGAGCATATGGGAGCAGTGGAGCATAGAGGAGCAGTAGAACACATGAGAGCAGCAGAGGATATGAGCGCACAAGAGTTACTCCAGCGCCATTAAGATGGGGAGAGAGAGGGAGGGTGCATCTTTCAGGCATTAGTCATGACACTACCATCTGGAGCCCAGAGCGATGTCCAATATTGTTTCAGACTGCCTGCCTCTCCTCACACGCAGCCCTCATTCCCCCACCTTACCCCTGTCCCATCACCCCCTACTCGCCCCCCACCTTACCCCTGTCCCATCACCCCCTACTCGCCCCCCACCTTACCCCTGTCCCATCACCCCCTACTCGCCCCCCACCTTACCCCTGTCCCATCACCCCCTACTCGCCTCCCACCTTACCCCGGCCTGTCCCATCACCCCCTACTCGCCCCCCACCTTACCCCTGTCCCATCACCCTCTACTCGCCCCCTACTCACCTCCTGCCGCCCCCTGGTGGTTGAATGGGAGTACGGGGTGGGCTGAAGGTTGGGGAGAAGAAGGGGGCATTGAAAACTGGTTTGGATTGAGTGGGGAGGTGCTTTGCTCACAGTGCTGTGCATGTACACGGTAAACAGTATTCAGGACGAATGCTTTCTCAGTTTGTGCGGGAGTCTCTTTTGTGTGATGAAACAGTGTTATACAGCTGTGTCGTTACCACCAGGACTGGTCTGAACTGGAGCGCAGTTTTTGTAGACAAGCTCCTTGCGAGTGTGGACACCCTGACTGCCACTAGGCGTGTCTGTGTAGCCATTTCGCCCCTTGACTGTTTTGACAAGGCGCTATACCGAGCTCTGGCTGCCATTTCAAGGAGCGAGGCCGTAGTGGATGTTTCCTGTGTGTGGAATAGACTCTACTCCAACACCCGATCTGCCTCTCAGAGGTGACGCACTCGTAGACAGGAATTCTTCCCCCAGTTCACTGCCCTGCTGTTCGAGCATATCTTGGGGGTGGGGGTGGATGGGTGGGGGGAAGAGAGAGAGAGAGAGAGAGAGAGAGAGAGAGAGAGAGAGAGAGAGAGAGAGAGAGAGACAGAGAGACCTATTTCTCACTGACCAAACCTCTGAGAGAGAGAGAGAGAGAGAGAGAGAGAGAGAGAGAGAGAGAGACCTATTTCTCACTGACCAAAGTGCAGTCTGTACCACAAACGAATGTCTGCTAACGAAGCTCCAGAGTAGACAAATTGACGGAACAGTTGTGAAATGCAGACTCACTCTCCCTTACTGCCATAGCCCTAGCCCATTCCTTGAAGGTTGCAAAGATAAGGCATGCCTGCAGAACACATTCCTGGGACCGGCATTATATTGGATTTTCCTCTACACGTTATGGCAAAGCATTTTGGATTGTTCCTGACTAATCCTTCACTGCAAGGGTGGACCGTTTGGCGTTGTTCTGTGTTTGATGGAGTTTATCACATTCTCGAGTTCATTTCTCTGTCTGTAGGTCAGTTTGGATCTTAAAGACTGACACCAGAAGTTCATGAAGATCTCCATAGGAAAAACAGGGCTATGGAAGCAGGTGCACTAGATTTCCTGGGAAGTGGCATCCAAAGTGTGTGGCTTGCTTTGACCTCCAGTGTAAACAGAGCCTAATGACAGGCATGGGGAAAAGTCTCCATCTATACCAGATCCTTGTCCAAACCATCTGCACTGCCCATTTCACTCTCTCCGGTGTCCTGGGAAATACATCTAGTAGATTGTTTGGACTTTTCCAGTCCCTGCTTCTATAGTAACTGGATAGCTGTCTGCGCGAAACGCGTCTGCCAGTGCCGTCTCGCGTAGACAACCAGGGCAGAAGCACTGCTCTCTTCCGGTCTAAGTCTGGGCAGGTTCCATTGTCCACACAGCAATAGAATGTAATGGTTATTTCTTGTGCTGTGCTTTATCATCTCTAGCTGAATTCAGTTGTGCAAAAACATGATGTAATTTGCGGATTGTAGAGTCAGAGGTTGAAGTTGGACTGACAATTCGTTGAATATGAAGTGTGTTCTTTGACGTAGCGTCTGCTTAACAGCACAGTGGAACCATTCCAGCTATATATCCAGCGTCTGTGGGATTAAGAGGGTTTTGACACAACATGTCAGGAAATAACTGTGCAATTGTTGGATGTGGAGCCTACACAGGCCGAAATAGAGGGCTGTAGTTCCACAGAATAATAACACAACGATCCTGAATGGGAGCGAGCAGATCCTCCCTTTGCGAGTCATCGCGGGTTAGCGCCAGTGGCGGCGCGCGTCAGACAGCAGACGACGTATGTTCTCACATGTACTGACTGCTATACCGCTATGTAGAAGACAAGTGGAGTGCAATGGTGCTCAGCATTTCACATACGTTTAAGAAACGTTTAGCAGCAGTGTCTCTGACTTGCAACACCATCCTACTTATTAAAAAATATTTTCTGATTTATAACATCATTGTCAACTGACTTCATGAAGCGTCGACTCGCTCTTTGTCTCTCGTGTAAATAATATCTCGGTCATAAATGTTACACTCATCTACACTGTCCGAGCTAATGTAGGTATAGATTGACAGTTATGTATAATATACTATTTCAATGTTCATTCTTTCTTTTCAACTACTTATTTTCAGTAAATGCTGCGTACTTAGCTCAAGTATCTCCTCCATTAGCTGCTCCATTCTGTAAACTCGGGAACCGGAAATGATCGTTGCTGTTGGGAAGGCGGAGCTGGGCAGACAGCACTCCGACTATATTTAGACTATACACTGAGAGGTCAAGTCAGCAGTCCATTATAATATAGTGTCTCTGGTTTGGACTTTTCCAGTCCCTGCTTCGTTAATGTACTGCCCTCCTTTTGCTCTTCGGAGATAGTGCTCAGAATGTTTAGATTCTCTCTCTGTGTCTCTCTGTCTCTGTGTCTCTGTCTCTGTCTCTGTCTCTGTCTCTCTGTCTCTCTCTCTCTCTCTCTCTCTCTCTCTCTCTCTCTCTCTCTCTCTCTCTCGTTAGATTTAATCCGATGCTCAAGACGAGCATTAAACTAGAAGTTGATATGTGAATAACTTGGTGTACAAATGAATCATTGTATATTAAGTGAAATTGCATGCTGGCGAGGTTTGATATGTCACTATCTTTCATCCGAAGATAATATTCTTTTGCGACTTATACAACTGATACACTATTGTTTTTAATTTGTACATATGTATATATTCCTACGTGATGGGTCGTTGGCCGAAATGAATACACGAATCAGAAATCTCTCTCTCTCTCTCTCTCTCTCTCTCTCTCTCTCTCTCTCTCTCTCTCTCTCTCTCTCTCCCCTCATATATGTAACTACTGCTTTCATTCTCAGTTTTCAGCTATGTCAGCATTTCCCAGGCTGTGTATAATGAAAATTATTTCAGAAGAAAAGTCCAAGGACATTTTCCTCTTTCTATTGCAGCAGGTGTGCTTTGGAAATTTTGATCTGGTTCTGTCGATGAACAT
>JAWQFJ010000754.1:23120-25620 GCA_034096865.1 Theodoxus fluviatilis | reverse complement strand
TGCCCTGTAAGGACACTTGCCCTGTAAGGACACTTGCTCTGTAAGAACACTTGCCCTGTAAGGACACTTGCCCTGTAAGGACACTTGCTCTGTAAGGACACTTGCCCTGTAAGGACACTTGCCCTGTAAGGACACTTGCCCTGTAAGGACACTTGCCCTGTAAAGACACTTGCCCTGTAAGGACACTTGCCCTGTAAGGACACTTGCCCTGCAAGGACACTTGCTCTGTAAGAACACTTGCCCTGTAAGGACACTTGCTCTGTAAGGACACTTGCTCTGTAAGGACACTTGCCCTGTAAGGACACTTGCCCTGTAAGGACACTTGCTCTGTAAGGAGACTTGCCCTGTAAGGACACTTGCCCTGTAAGGACACTTGCTCTGTAAGGACACTTGCTCTGTAAGGACACTTGCTCTGTAAGGACACTTGCTCTGTAAGGACACTTGCTCTGTAAGGACACTTGCTCTGTAAGGACACTTGCCCTGTAAGGACACTTGCTCTGTAAGAACACTTGCCCTGTAAGGACACTTGCCCTGTAAGGAGACTTGCCCTGTAAGGACACTTGCCCTGTAAGGAGACTTGCCCTGTACGGACACTTGCTCTGTAAGGACACTTGCCCTGTACGGACACTTGCCCTGCAAGGACACTTGCCCTGTAAGGACACTTGCCCTGTACGGACACTTGCTCTGTATGGACACTTGCTCTGTAAGGACACTTGCCCTGTAAGGACACTTGCCCTGTATGGACACTTGCCCTGTAAGGACACTTGCTCTGTATGGACACTTGCTCTGTATGGACACTTGCCCTGTATGGACACTTGCCCTGTAAGGACACTTGCTCTGTATGGACACTTGCCCTGTATGGACACTTGCCCTGTAAGGAGACTTGCCCTGTAAGGACACTTGCCCTGTAAGGAGACTTGCCCTGTACGGACACTTGCTCTGTAAGGACACTTGCCCTGTACGGACACTTGCCCTGCAAGGACACTTGCCCTGTAAGGACACTTGCCCTGTACGGACACTTGCTCTGTATGGACACTTGCTCTGTAAGGACACTTGCCCTGTAAGGACACTTGCCCTGTATGGACACTTGCCCTGTAAGGAGACTTGCCCTGTACGGACACTTGCCCTGTAAGGAGACTTGCCCTGTACGGACACTTGCCCTGCAAGGACACTTGCCCTGTAAGGACACTTGCCCTGTAAGGACACTTGCCCTGTATGGACACTTGCCCTGTAAGGACACTTGCCCTGTAAGGACACTTGCTCTGTAAGGACACTTGCCCTGCAAGGACACTTGCCCTGTAAGGACACTTGCCCTGTAAAGACACTTGCTCTGTAAGGACACTTGCCCTGTACGGACACTTGCCCTGCAAGGACACTTGCCCTGTACGGACACTTGCCCTGCAAGGACACTTGCCCTGTACGGACACTTGCCCTGTAAGGACACTTGCTCTGTAAGAACACTTGCCCTGTAAGAACACTTGCCCTGTAAGGACACTTGCCCTGTAAGGACACTTGCCCTGTAAGGACACTTGCCCTGTAAGGACACTTGCCCTGTAAGGACACTTGCCCTGTAAAGACACTTGCTCTGTAAGGACACTTGCCCTGTACGGACACTTGCCCTGTACGGACACTTGCCCTGTACGGACACTTGCCCTGTAAAGACACTTGCCCTGTAAGGACACTTGCCCTGTACGGACACTTGCCCTGTAAGGACACTTGCTCTGTAAGAACACTTGCCCTGTAAGGACACTTGCCCTGTACGGACACTTGCCCTGTAAGGACACTTGCCCTGTATGGACACTTGCCCTGTAAGGACACTTGCCCTGTAAAGACACTTGCCCTGTACGGACACTTGCCCTGTAAGGACACTTGCCCTGTAAGGACACTTGCTCTGTAAAGACACTTGCCCTGTACGGACACTTGCTCTGTAAGGACACTTGCCCTGTACGGACACTTGCCCTGCAAGGACACTTGCCCTGTACGGACACTTGCCCTGCAAGGACACTTGCCCTGTACGGACACTTGCCCTATACGGACACTTGCCCTGTAAGGACACTTGCTCTGTAAGGACACTTGCCCTGCAAGGACACTTGCCCTGTACGGACACTTGCCCTGTAAAGACACTTGCCCTGTACGGACACTTGCCCTGTACGGACACTTGCCCTGCAAGGACACTTGCCCTGTACGGACACTTGCCCTATACGGACACTTGCCCTGTAAGGACACTTGCCCTGTAAGGACACTTGCCCTGTACGGACACTTGCCCTGTAAGGACACTTGCCCTGTACGGACTCATGCCCTGTAAGAACACTTGCCCTGCAATTGCACCCTTGGCAGGAGAGTCCAGGGCAGGTTCCGGCAAGGCCTGACAGGCAAGGAATTCCTTTTCAAATTCAATCCTGTCGAGCCCTGTGCACACTGCATGCATACCTGTCCGCCTCCCCGCTCCGCTCTCCTCTCAATTTGCATCGCGTCCTGCACAGATTGTGATGTCAGAGGA
>JAWQFJ010000754.1:15620-18120 GCA_034096865.1 Theodoxus fluviatilis | reverse complement strand
CTAGAGGTGTGGGGACAGAGACACGTTCAGCAGAGAGGACTAGAGGTGTGGGGACAGAGACACGTTCAGCAGAGAGGACTAGAGGTGTGGGGACAGAGACACGTTCAGCAGAGAGGACTAGAGATGTGGGGACAGAGACACGTTCAGCAGAGAGGACTAGAGGTGTGGGGACAGAGACACGTTCAGCAGAGAGGACTAGAGGTGTGGGGACAGAGACACGTTCAGCAGAGAGGACTAGAGGTGTGGGGACAGAGACACGTTCAGCAGAGAGGACTAGAGTGTGGGGACAGAGACACGTTCAGCAGAGAGGACTAGAGGTGTGGGGACAGAGACACGTTCAGCAGAGAGGACTAGAGGTGTGGGGACAGAGACACGTTCAGCAGAGAGGACTAGAGGTGTGGGGACAGAGACACGTTCAGCAGAGAGGACTAGAGGTGTGGGGACAGAGACACGTTCAGCAGAGAGGACTAGAGGTGTGGGGACAGAGACACGTTCAGCAGAGAGGACTAGAGGTGTGGGGACAGAGACACGTTCAGCAGAGAGGACTAGAGATGTGGGGACAGGGACACGTTCAGCAGAGAGGACTAGAGGTGTGGGGACAGAGACACGTTCAGCAGAGAGGACTAGAGATGTGGGGACAGAGACACGTTCAGCAGAGAGGACTAGAGATGTGGGGACAGAGACACGTTCAGCAGAGAGGACTAGAGGTGTGGGGACAGAGACACGTTCAGCAGAGAGGACTAGAGATGTGGGGACAGAGACACGTTCAGCAGAGAGGACTAGAGGTGTGGGGACAGAGACACGTTCAGCAGAGAGGACTAGAGGTGTGGGGACAGAGACACGTTCAGCAGAGAGGACTAGAGGTGTGGGGACAGAGACACGTTCAGCAGAGAGGACTAGAGGTGTGGGGACAGAGACACGTTCAGCAGAGAGGACTAGAGGTGTGGGGACAGAGACACGTTCAGCAGAGAGGACTAGAGGTGTGGGGACAGAGACACGTTTCAGCAGAGAGGACTAGAGGTGTGGGGACAGAGACACGTTCAGCAGAGAGGACTAGAGGTGTGGGGACAGAGACACGTTCAGCAGAGAGGACTAGAGGTGTGGGGACAGAGACACGTTCAGCAGAGAGGACTAGAGGTGTGGGGACAGAGACACGTTCAGCAGAGAGGACTAGAGGTGTGGGGACAGAGACACGTTCAGCAGAGAGGACTAGAGGTGTGGGGACAGAGACACGTTCAGCAGAGAGGACTAGAGGTGTGGGGACAGAGACACGTTCAGCAGAGAGGACTAGAGATGTGGGGACAGAGACACGTTCAGCAGAGAGGACTAGAGGTGTGGGGACAGAGACACGTTCAGCAGAGAGGACTAGAGGTGTGGGGACAGGGACACGTTCAGCAGAGAGGACTAGAGGTGTGGGGACAGAGACACGTTCAGCAGAGAGGACTAGAGATGTGGGGACAGAGACACGTTCAGCAGAGAGGACTAGAGGTGTGGGGACAGAGACACGTTCAGCAGAGAGGACTAGAGATGTGGGGACAGAGACACGTTCAGCAGAGAGGACTAGAGATGTGGGGACAGAGACACGTTCAGCAGAGAGGACTAGAGGTGTGGGGACAGAGACACGTTCAGCAGAGAGGACTAGAGGTGTGGGGACAGAGACACGTTCAGCAGAGAGGACTAGAGGTGTGGGGACAGAGACACGTTCAGCAGAGAGGACTAGAGGTGTGGGGACAGAGACACGTTCAGCAGAGAGGACTAGAGGTGTGGGGACAGAGACACGTTCAGCAGAGAGGACTAGAGGTGTGGGGACAGAGACACGTTCAGCAGAGAGGACTAGAGGTGTGGGGACAGAGACACGTTCAGCAGAGAGAACTAGAGGTGTGGGGACAGGACACGTTCAGCAGAGAGGACTAGAGGTGTGGGGACAGAGACACGTTCAGCAGAGAGGACTAGAGGTGTGGGGACAGGGACACGTTCAGCAGAGAGAACTAGAGGTGTGGGGACAGAGACACGTTCAGCAGAGAGGACTAGAGGTGTGGGGACAGAGACACGTTCAGCAGAGAGGACTAGAGATGTGGGGACAGAGACACGTTCAGCAGAGAGGACTAGAGGTGTGGGGACAGAGACACGTTCAGCAGAGAGGAATAGAGATGTGGGGACAGAGACACGTTCAGCAGAGAGGATTAGAGATGTGGGGACAGGGACACGTTCAGCAGAGAGGACTAGAGGTGTGGGGACAAGGACACGTTCAGCAGAGAGGACTAGAGATGTGGGGACAGAGACACGTTCAGCAGAGAGGACTAGAGGTGTGGGGACAGAGACACGTTCAGCAGAGAGGACTAGAGGTGTGGGGACAGAGACACGTTCAGCAGAGAGGACTAGAGGTGTGGGGACAGAGACACGTTCAGCAGAGAGACCTAGATGTGTGGGGACAGGACACGTTCAGCAGAGAGAAATAGAAGTGGTGGGGACGGAGACAAAATCGTTCAGCAGGAGGCTA